>CM076582.1:590935474-591173865 GCA_034641835.2 Pinus albicaulis | reverse complement strand
GCAAACTCATCTTCTGTTACCAAAGATACCTTGTTCCAGAGTGTTGAAAAGTGTAACTAGGATCAGTCTTCATATTGACTATGTAATTATGTATTTATGTAAAGAAGACAAAGATAATAAAATGTATTTTTGTTATACTTGCTTCATGGGTTTCATGAGCAAGATTTTATTTTAGGTCAATAAACTTCTTCTTGATGTCTATTAGGAATTGTCTTTTAGGTATAAATGTAATTAAGAGTCATGTACATGAAGAATCTAGTCATCAAAATATGCTCCAAGATCTTGTCATGATACCATGAAGAAATGTCTTCTGGATAATGCTCAAAGATACCCTCATTAATGCTGGATTAGATGCTCTCCATGTCGGCTTTTATACAGTGGTGAAGTCGGCCTACAAGATGGCTGTAGGGTCGGCCTAAAAGACTGAACTGTGTACTATATATACCATAGGACCCGTGGCTTATTTGACAATCAAGAAATGCAGATTTCTCTGAGGAAAAACAAAGTTTGTATGCGGTCTTGAGATCAGGGTTAAGTGTGGATTCTTCTGAGTTACTACAACATGTCAAAGTCTGTAATAAAGGCAGTGATCAATCATAGAAGGTGTGGATTCTTCTGAGATATTACAGCGTGTCAAGGTCTGTAACAAGTGCGAGTTAGAAAGGCAGTAATCAAGCATAGAAGTGCTGCAGGCAAGGGTGTGGACTTCAGGATAAGCTTAAGTCTGATATATAAACATATTCATATCAGGATCAAGGATTGCTGAAAGAAGACTATATATACAACAAAAAACGTGATAAGTCTTGTGTTGTTCTGAAGCTGAAGTGTGAGAATGGAAGGAAGGTAAATCTGTGATTTACCTTCCTGTTCTACAATACATAAAGAAAATTGATTAAACCTCAAGTAAAGAAGCTTCAGAGTTATGCAAAGTGAAAGGTTCTAGTGTTGGTGCAGATTAGTGCAGGTTGGTGCAGAAAAAGAGAAGCAGTTTGAAGGGGCATGAAAGAAGCAGTGACAAGATCTTGGAAGCATTCTTATGTCAAGGGTCTGAGTCTTGGTCATGGTACTTGTCATTTGAAGATCTATAAGAAGAATTCCTTACGGGTTTTCCTCTCCAAGAGGGAGAGGTTTTGCCCTGGCTCGAGGAGCCTAATTTTTGTGTCTCTTGTATTTTGATAATTGACTTGATGAAAGACTAAATAAGCTAAGAAGAGAAGACATAAGTAAAACAAGTAAGCTCACAAGTAATTATCAAGAAGAGAATTTGAATTAATTTCAAGCCATCTGAATTTTCAATGTGGTATCAGAGCTAAAGTGCTGAACACAAGGGCTACTTGACAAGAAGACACTCCAGGAAGCAAAGATCAAAGTTTGCATTGAAAAGTCAAATCAGTTTACTAGGAAAACTCTCAAGCTATCTCATTCAAAGGATGAACTCATTCAAGAAAATAATCTTTGCCATCAAAGATTTACATTCAAAGCATTATTGGAAGAAACATCATCTTTTGAAGATATCCTTCATCAAGGAAGCTGCAAGTCACTTTACTCAAGTATCTATGACCTTACTTAAATCTATCAAGATGACTTATTATAAAGAGAGCAACAAATTGATTGGGTCATCAAACTTTAGTGCTTGGAAGAAGAGGACATATTTGAATCTAATTGAAGACAAAGTTATGGACTACATCGAAGGATCTACAATTCTACCCTCAAAAGAAGATGTTCCAGCTCATGCCAAGTACATGAAGGGAGAAATCAGAGCCCAAAGGATTTTCATAGAATCCATTAAGGACTCACTCATTCCTGATGTATCAAAACTAAAGTCTGCAAAAGAAATATATGAGAAACTGGTAGAGCTATTCTTTGTGAGTACTGCAGGAGAAGCAATCTCTCTGAGACGAGCTATACAAAATGAAATTGTCAAGAGAAGAAGGAATCACTTCATACTTTAGGAGGATTTCTGAAATAAGTGATCAACTGCAGGAACTGGGAGAAGTAATATCTGACATTGAGATGACTATAGTGGTGCTGAATGCTCTACCAGAAGAATGGGGAAACTTCACTTCAAGTTTATATGGGAAGAAAGAAGCCACACCATTCCATGATCTATGGTCTCTATGTAAAATAGAGGAAACAAGATTGAAAGCCAACGCTAATACAGGATCAAGTGAATGGAATGAATCCTTTGCAGCCATTTTCAGGAAGAAAGGAAGATTTATAAAATTTGGTTCTCAGAATAAAAGAAGAAATATGGACAAAGTACGATGCTTTGAATGTAATGAACTTGGGCATTTTAAAAGATATTGTCCTAAATCTGGAAAGGACAAGAGGAAAAAGGAAGAAGCCCATGTCACAGATACGAGGGAAGAACCTGATGTAAAGAAATCTAAGAAAGAAGCAGCAAGAGATCTCTATTATGATTGAGATCATCTTTCTCTTTAAGTTATTTCTGTTGCTTGTAAAATAGTATGATAGGAAGCAATGTATATTAATAGCATCATGATAGAAGCATGGTATGAGCTCTTGGTGAATCAGCTACTGGAAAACCTCATTGATAACAACACTGATGGAAGGTAGTCATCAAGATCAAGGGTCATCATGAAAACATGTGTTAACATTTTCTAATGGAATTCTCTATGAATTCACTGATTTGAAAGAATGCAGAAAAGATTCATCAGAGAATTCTATGCTATAGAATTTTGGATGTGATGACATACTGATAAAGTAGGTCAAGAGAATGAAGTTCTTCATTCTAGTAAAATTACTACAGGATGACTCAAAGGAAAAAGGTATGAGGTATATACATTTATATGCTGACACTAGATGCTGTGAAGTCATGTCATATGGTTGCAGGTAATGGACTTATATATTTAGAAGTATGATCTATGTAGGAGGATCTCTCACGGTGCATTGACAGATGAAATCAACATAATATATTCTCATATGGAATATGAGGTGGTTGTATATGAACAAGGAACTGGAAATTGGAAGTTCCTAGGAATAAAGATGTGCAAAAAGGAAGAGATCATGAAGTGCAACCATGTCAAGAGGCAGTTATCATCCGAAAGCCAAGAAGATGTGACTAGAATATCTCCTGGGAGGATATGTAGACTCTGATAGAAGTTTGGTAAAGAAGAAGACCCTTGGCAAGACATATCATTAGGAGATGTGTCAATCTGAATAGAGGATGTCGATGCCTACAGGAAGATGTCATGGTGAAAGAGCATCACTGAGGTAACTTTTGTTTTTAAAAGTTCATACGTATATGTTTATCAGGATGAATTTGTGCAGGGCTACTAATCATGTGAAAGGATGTAAGACTTGGAAATGATTCAAAAGAAAGCATCATGGCGTAAAAGGTGGACCAGATAAGAAAGACTGATGAATCACTTTCTGGTAGATGAAATGACTCATGAATGAAAGTGATGGATGATCTGTGCCCTATGGAGCTAAAGTTGAAGATTCCTCAATATCGAAATCCATGACATCGAGGGCAAGAATTCTTCATGAGCAGCTGGGTGTCTCACCATTGCTCTTGTGGGTCCCTGGTTAAGAGGGAGTCTGGTGGTAAGTTTCTTACTTGGAAGAAACTTTGTAATTCCTAAGAATGAGCTTAGGTACATTCCTTATATAGGAATGAGTATATTCCCTTGTGGAATTGGTCCTCCGTGGCTGAGAGGACGAGATAGACACATCATTCTAGTTTTCAATTGGGAAGATAGAATGGAGGATTGGGTAATCATCTGGCATTTGATACTCTTTGAGAATATGATAGGGCATTCAAGATAAGAGTAGCCGGGGACCGATATTCTTTGAGGGATAGCTACCCAAGAGAAGAATAGTCCAAGAAGGTCATACAATGGAACACCTAGGTGGAGTATGTACCTTGGAGAGACAATGACTATGGTGCCTATAAGTCATGTGTCTCGCCAGTATTGTAGCCCATTGTCTCGTTAAGAGATGGGGCTATTAGTCAAGGCCTTGCACTAGGACAATGCTGGTTGATATGATGCTATATAGATGCGATTACCAATCCGATTCTTCTTATGAGATTCTTCAGTTTGAAAGTGACCATGTACCTGTATGAATACCTCCCTAGTTAAGAGGGAGTGTTGAAAAGTGTAACTAGGATCAGTCTTCATATTGACTATGTAATTATGTATTTATGTAAAGAAGAAGACAAAGATACTAAAATGTATTTTTGTTATACTTGCTTCATGGGTTTCATGAGCAAGATTTTATTATAGGTCAATAGACTTCTTCTTGACGTCTATTAGGATTTGTCTTCTAGGTATAAATGTAATTAAGAGTCACGTACATGAAGAATCTAGTCATCAAAATATGCTCCAAGATCTTGCAATGATACCGTGAAGAAATGTCTCCTGGATAATGCTCAAAGATACCCTCATTAACGCTGGATTAGATGCTCTCCATGTCGGCTTTTATACAGTGGTGAAGTCGGCCTACAAGATCGCTGTAGGGTCGGCCTAAAAGACTAAACTGTGTACTATATATACCATAGGACCTTCGGCTTATTTGACAATCAAGAAATGCGGATTTCTCTGAGGAAAAACAAAGTTTGTATGCAGTCTTGAGATTAGGGTTAAGTGTGGATTCTTCTGAGTTACTACAGCGTGTCAAAGTCTGTAATAAAGGCAGTGATCAAGCATAGAACTTGTGGATTCTTCTAAGATATTATAGCATGTCAAGGTCTGTAACAAGTGGGAGTTAGAAAGGCAGTAATCCAGCATAGAAGTGTGGATCTGTTTTGAAGATTAGTTTGACGAATTAAATGTGGATCTGTGAATAGAGGCTACGGACAAGAGTGCGGACTTCAGGATAAGGCTAAGTTTGATATATAAACATATTCAGATCAGGATCAAGGATTGCTGAAATAAGACTATATATACAACAAAAAGCATGATAAGTCTTGTGTTGTTCTGAAGCTGAAGTGTGAAAGGAAGGAAGGTAAATCTGATTTACCTTCCTTTTCTACAATACATAAAGAGAATTGATTACACCTCAAGTAAAGTAGCTTCTGAGTTATGCAAAGTGAAAGGTTCTAGTGTTGGTGCAGATCAGTACAGGTTGGTGCAAAAAAGGAGAAGCAGTTTGAAGGGGCAAGAAAGAAGCAGTGACAAGATCTTGGAAGCATTCTTAGGTCAAGGGTCTGAGTCTTGGTCATGGTACTTGTCATTTGAACATATATAAGAATTCCTTATGGGTTTTCCTCTCCAAGAGGGAGAGGTTTTGCCCTGGCTCGAGGAGCCTAATTTTTGTGTCTCTTGTATTTTGATAATTGACTTGATGAAAGACTAAATAAGCTAAGAAGAGAAGACATAAGTAAAACAAGTAAGCTCACAAGTAATTATCAAGAAGAGAATTTGAATTAATCTCAAGCCCTCCCAATTTTCAACATCCACGGGGCATTGGCATACCCCCTCCCATTGTCCACATATCTAGGTCGGGCCTGGAAATGTTGCCCTGAAGGTTGATGAAACTAAAATAAATTTAACAGCATATCATGGTCACAAGCAAGAAACTGAAGAAAAAGAAAATCACAAAATGCAAAAGATGGCCAAGACATTAATAAACACGTGGGCAAAAGGCAAGCATGAGCTCTACCCCTTATCATTATGGCCATCAACCTGGTTCTTAGGGCCAATGATTGCACCATCACATCGTAAAAGGTACCCATGCACCTCCCAAACCCTGGTGGGCGATGAACTGCCCCACCTTTAAGGGGGTGATAACTGCGATACATCATTCACAACATTCTCTCATTTCTTGGAGCTTCGAGTAGTAATACAAAGAAAAATCAAGAAAAAGAAAAAGGCAAATAAATAGGGGTGGAAAAACAAAGGCTGGGGTAACTCATGCAACCACGATTGCTCCCTCCTCACATATGCATACCCAATATGTGGACTTCCTCATTATTGCTACCCCTTGGTCCATGGCATTTGGCTTTGAGACCCTTTTATCACCATCCATTCCATCATTATTCATATGCCACCCATTAGTTGAAGGATGTACTGGGGCCATGTATTCCCCCTTAGGGGATGTGGAAACCTAATAGGGTCGTCTATTAGCCACTCCTACCTAGGGAGGTAACACTATTACGAGATCAAAGACCCAAATTATAGCCTCAATTTGCCTTTGATTAACAAGCTTGGTTTACTTAGATGCACTAATGATTAATTGCACCTAATGGTAAAGATGTAGCACTGGACTTCGTCTGTGATTGGCAGGTGGTTTTCATCATGGTCTGGGCAACTTAACTAGGGCCAAGGTTCACTAGAGGAGCATTATGACACCCTACAGGTGAACCGTTGAGAGCCATGGGACTCCTGTTACTTGCAAAGCATCACTCCATTCCATGGGCACCTACAACATCCCAACAATATGCACTTTGGCCCACATTATTCATGTGATGCATGGGAGCAGCATGCCCCCAACCAACTTAGCACTGTCTCTACAGTTTGGCAGCTAATCTGAAACCCAAATGAGGTTTGTTTCACGCCTTGTGATGTGGGAGGGCTAACACTTTTTTTGAGCCCTCAACGTTGGAGCAGAACTAGCTTATTCTATCACTAGGAGACCCACGAGACCCATTTTGTGCCCCAAACACAAAATTGGGGTCCATAGGATGATTTACATGGAGATTTAGGGGCCAATCCCTAGATCTAGATTTTTGGAGCCCTCTACACTCGACTTGGCACTAGAGGAGCCCAACGCATGGCCTAGAAGGGCCTATGCATGCATGCATGACAACAACATTTATACCTCTTTTGTGGGTCATTTCCTCTGTTTTACATTGGCTATGAGGTTGGCTTGTAACCTCACCTACTATCAAGCCCATTATTTTACAATTTGAGGGGCATTTAGGCTAAATTAGAGATCATTAGACTTGTATAAATAAGAGAGTGGTCATTTCACTCTCTCATCATCATCACTGGGACAATTCAACCTCTTTAGAGAATTTTGCACTTGTTCCTTCTTGGCTATTGGAGATCTTTGGATGCATTTCAATGTTTTCTTGGATTGTATTTGGAGCTATTTCTTTGGATTATTGATGGATATACCATATGTTGTCTTGTAAGTGTTCATTGTTGATGAATTTTATCTCGAAATTGTTTAATGTATGGAATTGTTGCTTGTAGATTATGCTATTTTGTGCCCTAATTATAGAAAATTAATTTTGAAAAGGCTATCTAGTTGAGAATTGCATATGTTATTCATTGTATAACATGTAATGAATGTTCCTAGTGGAGGATATCTTTAAAATGTTCATCAAATTCCATTTTCCTTTGAAGTGGGTAAATTTTAGAACTTGATACCAAGGGCATCAATTTTTAGCCTCCTTAGAAACAATTTAGCTTATCTAGAGCCTTCTAGACAACATATGCCCAAAGGACAAGGCACTAATCCAAATCTTTGGTGGTCAACCTTACTTTTTATCCATAAATCTCCTCTTAAAAATTTTGGTTCTCTCAAGGTAGGACGTCTAACTAGGGCTCAAAGCAAATTGCCTCGGGAGAGGTTTTGTGGGAATTTAAGAGCCTAAACATCAAGCTAAGGGTCTTGGCTACTTGACCTCCAAGTTTGGTGGATATCCACTTAGATTCTATCCATAAAATCTCTTGCCCTAGGTGTTGTCGTAAGAGGGAAATCCTACATATTCCTCCTCAACTTGGGGACTTCTTTGAAGGTTGTATGAACTTCGTCCTTGTTGAAGTATATCACAAAAAACCTTTTCTCCTTATTGCCTTATCTTGGGAATACCTAGAACGACTCAAATTCTCAAAACCCTAGATCTCGTGCATTTTATTCCTAGGTCTCTCCTTGAAAGCGAATTGCTTCTTCAAGCCTTGTACCATACAATTGAGCTTTCCTTGGGAGATTCTAGCCTATCATATCATACCTTATTACTGAACTGTAGAACACCTTTCATAGGTGATTATATCATACTGAGACTCCTCCCATCGGTGAAAGTCTGTAAAGAGCAGGGGGCCTTGGTTGTGGTGATAGTGGGCCATTTCCCCATTGTTAACACTTGGTCTAGCTACTTGTCTTGTAGTGTTTTCCTCTCCAAGGCCTGGTAGATTTTGTGGTATCAGGTCTTATAGTTGTTCAATTTACACTTCCTCTTCCAATTTACCTTTAAGGAACGCCGTCTTGATATCCATTTGATGGATTTGCCATCCCATCTGCGTTGCAAGTGAGATCACGACCTTGATGGAACTATACCTAGCCATGGGAGAAAATGTCTCCTCATAATCTATTCCCTCTTTTTGAGAGAGCCTCTTGGCTACAAACCTCGCCTTGTATTTCTTGATCCTACCATCTGCACCATGCTTGATCTTATAGATCTAGCCTGATCCAACCACTACCTTATCTGTCGGTCTAGGCACCACCTCCCAAACATTGTTCTACATGATCGAGGTGTACTCCTCAACCATGGCATCCCACAACACCCGCTGCTATGCGGCCTCCTGATAGTTGGAAGGCTCGCTATCCACAAACTGACTTATCAATGCCATGTAGCCAATGTACTCGTCTAGTTGTCTTCTCTCTCTCATGCTTGTCCCAGGAGTCCCCACAAACTCCTGAACATCCCTGAGTGTCTGTTGAACCTCTCGGTTCCTCTTGCTAACTGTAGAAGGTGGAATTTGGACTTCCACATCCTCCTAATGCATCTCCCGTATTTGCTGTAGCTGCTGTTCCATGTTCTGTGAACTCTCTGGAACACCTATACCTGAGCTTGTGCTCGTACTACTAACTATACTCGTACTATCTTCTCCCTGATTTTGTTGTTCTACCCTTGGAGCTTCTGCTGGCTACTCATTATGATCAACTGCTATTGACAAATCTCTGGACCTTCGATATGCCTTGTCCTCCATGAATTAGACATCTCTCCTGACAATTATCCTCTTAGTCCCTGAAATAAATATTTGGTATGTCTTTGAAGTCTCAATTTCCCTGACAAAGTACCCCTTCTTTGCAATGAGATCCAATTTGGAACATGTTTCCCCTGGAATGTGACGATAAGCCATGCTACCAAATATTTTGAGGTGGTTGACATCTGGCTTCTTTCCTATAAATGCTTCCTCAAGTGTCATATTTCCCAATGCCTTATGTGGGACCCTGTTCTGAATATACACAACAATACTGCATGCCCCTTCCCATAAGTATCTTGGCATATCTTGGTCATACAACATGTCCCTTGCTTCCTCTGATATGGCACAATTCCTTCTCTTAGCAACCCCATTCTACTTCGGTTGTAAGGAGTCGTCCGTTCCCTCACGTTTCTCTCCTTGGTACAAAACTCCTGGAAGGATTTTCCTGTGTACTCGCCTCCTTTATCTGACTGAAGAACCTTTATCTTCCTACCAGTTGAATTCTCCGCAAGAGCTTTGAACTCTTGGAAGAGATTGGAGATCTCATCCTTGGTCTTCTTGGAGAAATCATCAATAATGGTAACGAAATATTTGTATCCTTTGAGTGACTGAGTCGACATCAGACCACATATATTAGAATGAAGCAAATCTAGTACACCTTTAGATCTGTTGTCACTCCTTGGAAAAACTGCCTTTGCAAACTTCCCCAACACACATCCCTTATCCACATCGTCGTGCTCCATGCTCACCTCTGGAACACCTGTCACTATCTCCATCAGCAACTTAAGTGCCCCATGATGGATATGGCCCATTCCTATTTATTGGTATCCTGCGTAGTAGTAGTGAGCAACTCATTTACGGGCGGAGTTGACGAACAAAGGGGGGGGCCTGAAATCATAGTAGGGGTGTACTCTTTTACAGATGGTTTCTTTTTCTACCATCAGGTAGAGATCGCGGAAAAAGAAAAACTTAAGACTACTTTAATAATAGATTGGGGTGGAATGAAAGGTAAGTTGTTAATATGTGTATAATAGTCCCCTATAATAAGTTCATGCCAAAGCTCTTCCTGATCTCTCAAATCGCTGCTACTTTCCAGTGCCTTTGGAGTAACCATTTACAACCTGTAAAGTTTGTCGATCAATTCCTGACTCCAATTACTATGTGTGACTTCCACTCCTGGCGCTCAATCAACACCTTATGCCCTCTAAAGAGTGCATTGTACCCCTTATCTCGAAGAATAGAAACGAAAAACAAATTCATTCCCATTTCTGGCACATGCAACACGCCATGGATTGGAATATGCTTGCCAGACTCCCTCTGAAATAGGACTTCCCCCCTCCCAACTGGAGTACACTTGGACTTATTAGCCATCTCGATCTGAAATCTTATTTCCTCCTCCCTGTAGCTAGAGAAGTACTCTCTAACTCCTGCCATATGGAATGATGCCCCTCTATATATGTACCAAACACCCTGTGAGTTTGAGCTAGTTAGGCAAGTTGTGAGTGTGAAATCCTGTTTTATTTGGCCGGAAGGCTTATCTGCATTCACTGAAGTTGTCATCTGCTTTTTTCCCTTCTTGTCACCTTTCTTCCTCTGTGGGCAATTGCTAACATAGTGGCTGAATTCGTGACAACCATACTTGAACTTAGGTAGGCCCTTCTTCTTGTCCCCTTTGGAAGTCGACCCTTTGTTGGATCCCTTCTTTACTTTGTTCTTCCCTGCAAGAGCCACATTTTCCTGTTCTCTGTCACCCTTCTCGATGCTGCTACTGGTGTCGCTGACGAGACTTCACTTAAGCTTATCCTGGGTAAAATATGACCATGGCTTTCCCAATCTAGAAGATCATGCCTTCATATAATAACTTGTTTGAAGACATCTGAATGCTTAGTAAAACTGTTGAGGGTTGTCCTAATGAGCTCATCGTCCTCAATTTTATCGCCAACACCTGCCAATTCTTCCTTGACACATTTAACCTTGGTAAGATAAGACACAATGATTTCACCCTTGTTTTGTTTCGTGCTTCAAAGTTTCTCTCTTAGGATCAACTTCATGTTTAAACTGGAATCCTGATAGAGTTTACAAACTTCATTCGACATCTTCTTCCTCGTATCTTTTTTTGCTATATGAGGCACGATGTGATCGTTGAACCCATCCAAAATAATGCGCCTAGTTTTGGCATCATCCTTCTTATAGGTAAGGAGCTATATTGCATTTGCTGGTATGACTAGAACACTGGTTGCATATTCCTTTAGCCCATTTTCCTCTAAGATTAAAAGGATTTTGGATTTCTGTGTACCAAATTTAGATGCTCCCTCTAATCAGTCCTGATCCTGTAAACCAACTGAAGCCATTTCCCTGAAATCCTTGGAATAAAATAAGCAAACCCCAAGTAAATCTGTAACAAATTAATCTGGGTTTTACAAACCCTCGGTTTCCTCTCCTGCACTTTGTGTTGAGCTTCTCAAGTAAACCCTTTGCGCTTCAGATCAACTCTGATAACATGTGAAAATTCCAGATCTAAATCTGATCTAGAACTTATTGCAGTTATCTTATAATTATCCGACGTATCTTAAAGATTATTTGTCTATTGTAAATACTGAATAAAAACACTACTGAAATATTCACCAATAATATTTTTTTTACAGGAACTAAGAAAACCACACATGTAAAAATGGAAACCGATATTTTGGACAAATGTGCTTGGAAAAACCCCAATGTGGGGAAAACCAATTTTGCAAATGAGGGTTTTATTATTTCTTCAACAAATCTGCTAATTGGAAATTACATAAACTTTAAACTGCTTTCCTGATTTTGGCAAAGCTTCGACAAAAAACTATCTTCAGTTCTGTAAGTTAATTCAACCCTTTGGAAGCAACTCAGCCCTCCTGTACGACACACTCTCGGTCCACACGTGTGGTCTGGAGGAATTCGGCCTCCACTGACAACTCACACTACTAGAGAATAAACCTCCTCTGGAAAATCAACCTTTCTCTTGAAAATCGACCTCAGTCTGGAAAATCGACATCTCTCTGGCAGATCGACCTCCCTCTGGTGATTCACACAATTGGAGAAAACTCAATCCTCTGCAAAATAATTCGGCCCTTACAGAACCTCCCTTTGAAACTTAGATGGTGGAAGAATAAACTCTGGAAAATTCCTTCCCAATCATTGTTGTTGAAACCCTCCCGGTGTCAAACCCACGCTATCACTGTGCCTCAATTCGTTGATCTCTAAGATACCCATCGATTTCCTCTTATAATCTCTCGTTGAGAATTTAACAACCAAGATTTGATCCGGATTGATGGCTAAGATCATCTTGACTGTATCAACTTGTCTCAATTAAAACTGATTAATTAACCTTTTCCCCTAAGTTATACTTGGGAAAACCATTAAAAATTGGTTAATAATATAATTAAGACAATTCCCAGCCTTGGACATAATTTATTCTCTTGTGCTCTTAGCCTCAGTGACACCTCCTGAGACTAGAACACTTGTCCTAGCTACAAAATCTAACGTTGGACACGCCACTCCAATCTGTGCCTCCCTAGGAATGCCCTTTCTAAAATCCCGAGGCCTCAGAGGAGTTCCCATTGGACTAGAGTCAAAGACTAACCTCCCAGGTGAACTGAGGGAACAAGAATACAATCAAGATTGGTCAATTATCCAGTTTGCCGCTTGATACATATTAGTATGGCCATAATATTAAGTGAAAGCACATGATTGCAAAATGGTTAAAGTACCTGTCGATGGATGACCCACCTTCCTTCAAGAAGGAATGCTAGATGGGAGAGAGAAATCTCACTAGAGCAAGAAGTGGAGGATCTTGACATCATGCTATGTGTTGATCATATCGGGTTGTTGGTTGAATATCCAAGGAGGAGAAAAGTTTTCTCCTATGGATTACCCACTTTTTGGTGGGCAATAATACCCTTGTTTGATGCAAGTCACTAGGGTTAGCAAATTTCAAGGTTGAAATTTGAAATTCATCAAACTTCAGGTCAAATTGAATAAAATGGTTGAGGTTTGAAAAATATGAAGATGAATTTGAATTTGGGATAAAATTGCCCTAGTAAATTTGTTTAGATTTGTTGAAGTTCTTCTTTGAGATTTGTTTTGAGTTCATTTTTTTGGGGTTAATAAATAAAAGAATCCATAATACTAATCTTTGTGCTAAATAACTTTCCTCCTCCCTTTGTATATCATTCCTTCAACTTGGTGATGCGTAGCACTTTAGGCTCACTATATTACGATCCTTTTAGTGCACATAGTTTCTAACTTCCTCAAGGCTCCTCACACATCATGGTCTTGAGTTCATTCTTGAAGGCCAAATTCGAATGTAATAGTTTATAGACCTAACATTGAGTCGATAGGTGTAGTGTAATAGTCTATAGAACTAACAATGAGTCGACAGGTGATAGGGTTAAGGTTTGATAGCGATTGGCACACTTGATGTTTGAACTTTAAAGCTTGAAGGGTTTAACAGTAGCTAGTAGCCTGGAGGGTTGAGTGGGTTGAGTGTATTCAATTTTATTACATATATTTTTAATTTTCAAATTTTATAGTTTGTTAAAATTAATATTGAGTTTTATCACCAACATTTCATTGTCGAATTTTTTTCGGACTTTGAACTTGAATTAGTTGACTTTGGTTCGGAGAGGATTCCTTCCTAAAGTAAATGGCAATGCTTGTGAAAAGTAAACTCAAGATTTGTATTCAATTAACTTTGCAAAAGAAATAGACTTTATCTTTGAAATATTAGCTTGAAATAAAATGAAAAACTGCTTTGTAAAGTGAAATTGCCCAAGTACTTGATGCACTAAAACTGAAGATGTAAAATGTGATCGATGGTGAAGCATTAGTGGACTTTGAACAATATTTCAAGCTAAATGAGTGAAATGCATGGTTGTATTAATTAGCCAATTAAAATAAGATGCATGTAAGTGAGAAAAAAATGATAACTCAAAACACAAGTGTTGTGCAGGCAAATCCCCTTTGCGGACAGAGGCGATCCCTCTAGCCTAGTGTGGGTCTAGCAACAAGAGAACATGCTGGTTTCTAAATTCCTATTTCATAAACGAAATGTGGATTAGAATAGATGTCCTACCTCAATCCAATGCTCTTGATGTAGTACGCTGCGGTGATCCCTCGATCTTTGTTCTTCAAGCCTTGCGCTTCGTTGGTAACGATATTCACACACCTGCACAAAGATCAAGCAAAAACTAAAAGCATATGAGCATACATATTCATTTACGACTATCCAACTAGTCAAGGAGAGTCAGAAACTTTGAACATTAACATAGACAAAGATGGAACTAGAAATCAGTCATGTCATATTAATATATAAAAGGGAGTTTACAACCTGCGCCTTGACGCTGTAGACCTCCTTTGACGGGTTCAGTTGGGCACGTCTCAAAGCATTCATTCGTCGATTCCGCTCAAAGAGGCAAAAGGCTCAAACTCTCTCACAACTATGGACTATTTTCTGCTATCAACTCTTGGTCTATTCTAGCTAGCTGAATCAATGGGATGAATAGGGATTCATAGGAGTGGAGGAAGAGCTTTGGGATCCACTTATGGTGGAAGAAAGGTCTATCTCTTTGGGAAGTTGCATTTTTGTAGGAACTAAAAGGCCAAAGGGAGAAACTCAACCACATCCAGTCGAACAAACATCCATGATTCCGCTCACGAAGCTGTTAGATCTTAGAAGCTGCGTTTCCATGTTAAAAAAACCTTCCAAAAGTAGCTCGGCGCGGTGGCTCTTTAGTACCCTGGTCCCCAGCCGGGAGGTCATCCAGGTAAGGTTGAACAATTTGCTTAATATCGTGAAAAGCATATGACATTGCTCGTTGGAATGTGGCATCAACATTTTTCAGGCCAAAAGGGAGCTTCTTATACGCGAAAGTGCCCCATGGATAGATGAAGGCGGTTTTATGTTGATCAGCCAATAGTATATTAATCTGGTTATAACCAGAGAACCCGTCCATAAGGGAGAAAATCTCAGCACATTGTCAATAATCTGGTTGATGAAGGGAGTGGGATAGTTTTCCTTGGGACAAGCACGATTGATATCGCGGTAATCCACACAAACTCGAATGGTGGCCTGTTTTTTATCCACAGGGACAATGTTAGAAACCCAATCTGTCAACGGGATTAGATAAATGAAGCCTGCTTTGAGAAGTTTTTCAACTTCTCCCTTTATGGCAACTGCCTTTCTAGGGTGCACGAGACAAAGGCGTTGGCTAACAGGTTTCGCATTAGGGTAAGTGGGTATCTCGTGTAAGACTATACTCGGATCAATGCCGGGCATTTCCTCGTAGGACCAAGCGAAAACGTCTCGAAATTCATGAAAGAGGCTAGTATAGACCTCAATCTCATCAGAGAACAGGTCACCCCAATGTGGATGTTCTCGACAACCTTAATGGAGATGTCGATAGGGATCGTCTGAGTAATATTTCCCATGTTGCCTTCCGTTAAAACTTCATGTGTCAAGATAGGCGTTTGAAGCGGTTGGGAAGGAACTTGGGAAGAAAAATTCTCAAGACAAGTAGACATTGCCCCAAGACTAGGTAAAAAGGAGGAATGATGATGATTATCGTCCTAGGGAGGACCTCGAGAGACATGGTTTTCACGATGGCTTCATCAGATGGAAACGTCTCGTTCAAGGGATTTGGAGAATCTGAAGCATCGAGCCAAGGGGATTCAGAATATGTGTTGGGAGGCATACTTGAAGAAGTATGATCAGAAGGAGAAGCCGAAGCCGAGATGATCTCAGAATAATCAATTTCTATCGGGCTTAACGACATTACATCATCAAACGAATCAACTTGATCAAGCGAAGGGATGCTCCAGGGATCAGAAGAAGTGGAGATCATATTGACCTGAGCAGTGTTGGGCGGAGGAAGAGAAAAAAGACCCATAAGGGCAGGATCATTGAAAAGTCCTGGTCCCACACTTTCATAAGGCGTGGGAATGTGGTCTACGTACGAAGCATTGCTCTCTGAAGAAGTTGAAGTGAAAAAAGATAACTGATCAACAGTGATAATCTTTCCTTCGTGTGGGAAATGAAGAACATGAAAGAGAGTGGACGGTACGCATAGCATGGCGTGAGTCCAACTGCGACCGAGGAGGAGATTATAGTTGAGTTTGGCGTCAAAGACTTCAACCTCGACATTGACCGTTTTTCCTTCCAACGTGATAGGTAAGCTGGTGAGGATACCAAGAGGGCAAGATTCCCTTTCGTCGAAGGCCTCCGAAGCGTTTGGAGACTGGTTAACAGTTGGAGAGCCGATGGCTTTCCAACATGCAACAGACATGATGCAAGTAGATGCATCTTTGTCTACGACTGCTCGATGGATATTCTTACCATTAATCCCAACTTGGATAATCAAAGCAAGTTGGTGAGGGAGACGCGGGACAGAATTTTCTAGATCAAAAGTGATAAGGTTCGATTCGGCAAGGTCAACTCCTCCAATAGCGGATAAAAAAGCCTTTCGTTCTGAGAGACAGCTCTGAAGTACCTCCAGCGCAGACATAGCGGATGGCCCCTGAGCCAAATCCTCAACAGTACTATAATGCTGAGTGGCACGGGCGTTCGGGTTATAGGAGAACTTACGGAGCACCCCTTTGGAAAGTGGCTGTATAATGGGCTCAAAACTAGGCCTTTCAATATGAAGAGGGCCAGAAGTAGGCGAGGGAGGAGTAGGAGCATCTGCAATTTATTTCCCCACCGCTAGACGCGGTTCTGTATAATCTTTTGATCTGGTAGCAATAGATATGGGTGCAACACCATTCATCATGAAAACTTGAGAGCCAAAAGGGGTGGAGGACTGGGGTTGCTCCACCATTTGAGTTTGCTGTGACGAGAACGGTTCCTTAAGAACAACTGGAGTTCCTTGGGTGACTTTGAGCAGTCGACTCACTTCGGCCCGTCGTTGATAGTCCTTGGTGTAATGCTCATCGTCACATATCAGACAAGGATACTTCAGTTTACGTTTTGAGCCATCATCAGCATTGGTTTTAGGAGAAACCTGTTTTAGGGTATCGACTTTGGCCTTGCCTTTACCCTTCTTCTTACCTTTGGAAGCTTTGTCTGCCAAGGTGGACTGGACGACATTCACTTCTACGGTTTTACCAGGATTGGAAGGTGGTTGAGAAGCAGTATCGGTAGAAGGGGTGGATTTCTACTTCGCTTCGCAGGAGCAGTGGAAGACTAACGAGAAGTCTGAGAAACGGTACCAATGATACCGTTGACAGATGGTGTCCCCGGTGCTTTGGAAGTTCCAGGTCATGGAGCATCGGGTAAGAGATCATAAAAGGTGCCAGACTGGGAGTAAACCAGATCGAGGTACTGGGCACGAGCAATGGCCTGCTCTTCGGTGACACATACCCCCATAGCAATGTCCTTAGCTATCGGACCGACAAAAGAAGTAGTGAACCAGTCAGTCAGAAGTTGATCAGGGATTTCAAACTTGATCAAACGACGACGCCGTCTCCATTCATGAATGTGATCGAAGATATGTGTGGCCCTATCTTGTTTCAAGGATGTAAGGAGGTACGTTCCCATTTCATAACGAACTGGTAACTGAAAGTGTGTGAGAAACGACATTGCAAGAGAATTGAAATCTTGGAAGGTTCCACGAGAAAGTTCAATGTACCACTTTGTAGTGGCATCAATGAGGGTCCTTTGGAAAAAATGTAAGCAAATAGAATCATCAATCCAGGAGTTAGAAATTGCAGATGATACGTGATAGGAGGTGATACGTCATAACATGCGCCTGGGGGTCTTCTCCGGACTTGCCTTTGAACTTGGGAGAATCGCTAGGAATCTTGGTGGGAAGAATGGGATCATTTGTTAACTTCGACACGTCAGACATTTCCAGTGTAGCAAGGAATGGCAATTGCGGGTTAAAAGGCATCGCAGGCCTTTGATAAAGACCGACGTTAGGGTTCCAACCAGGTTGGGAGAAATTTTGAGCCCATATGTTTTGTCTCGGTGGATTTTGTCCATAAGGGGGTATAATTTTGGAAATTCTGCCCATATCCCGGCTGGGGACCAGGGTACTGGTTCCGAGTAAACCATTGAGGTCTAGTTTGAACAACGTATGGATTCTGTTGCGGGATGAAAGCAACGCCTTGGGGTTGACCTTGTGCCATCAAAGGTTGACCTTGGGAAACCAACAGTTGGCCTTGAGGAATTAAAGGTTGGTCCTGAGGCTGAACAGGCTGTCCCTGGGATCCAGGTAGGCCCAGATGTTGAGGTTGAACAGGCTATCCCTGAAAACCAGGTTGGCTTGATGGTTGAGATGAGCCAAGCTGCCCCTGAAGACCAGGTCGACCTTGCCGGCTAATAGAGGGTTGACCTTGTTGTACAAGAGGTGGGATTTGCTGAATGTAAGGTTGGTTCTGTTGCACAAAAGGTTGCCCTTGAGGAGGATAGGTTTGCCCCTGAGGAGCATAAGGCGCTCCTCGCTGAATGTGGGGTTGACCTGGGTAACCATAGGGTTGTCTCGGTTGGGCCGAAGGTTGTCCCTGTTGGTATGTGAACTGATCCAAAGGTTGATTTGTTTGAACATACAATGGACCATGCTGGACATGCCCATGGTAATATATGTGATTCTCGAACTCATTGTAGAGATGTGGTGGATTGATCGGAGCCTGCACCTGCTGAGAACCTTGATGGAGGTAGTTCTGATGTTGAACAACCATCATATATTGGTTGTACGACAAACCTCTCAGAATAGGATTAGAAGAGATAGGCACACTACCACTAGGTTGATTGACTCCTGATACGTGAGGTTGTGATCCACTCACAATGGGTCCAACAGACATCGCGTAAGCATTGGGATGTGTTCCTCGAACAATAGAAACTAACGACAATGATGTAACCACACTAACGAATGGTGTAGAGGAAGCCACACAAACAATGGGCTGGGTTGGGACAGCCGTGGCAACTATATGAACAATGGGGATCGTTGAAGATGGACCTGACACAAACGACTCAGAAGGAGCCGCAGTACTTGACCATAACGGGTTTCGGTACAAAGATGAAGCACCAGAAATCAACTGTCCCAAAGTATGGTAACCAGCTAGGAGTGGCTGAGAGGAAGGCTGAGTCGTCTCATAAGGAAAATTTTCAGGAGGGAATTGATATTCTCCAGTAGATATGAGAGTCTCTTCACTACTAATAGGACTCGAAGCATCCATGTCGGACGATGACATGCTGTCAGGGAAAAGCTGGCGAGCGGTAGAGGGAAAGGCACTGGACAATGGTGTCACAGGCGAATTCGAGCGTTGAGGGGGATCTTCTCTTAAAAATTAAAAAGGATCCGGGGGTTGCCAATTGATATCAAACGGCTCCTTAGGGGGAGACCGAGTGGCAAGAGGTTGAATGTTTGAGATGATGACACGTTCAAGGTCTTGGGTCCCAACAGACGGAGGTATCTCAGAAGAGACTCTGGGGAGAGACTCTTCACCACGAGGTAATGAAGAGGAGGACAAAACAGGTGGTTCCGCCACGGTGACTTTGTCTCAGAAGAAGAGAAGCGAAGAGATGATTAATTCGAGGCTTTAACAACAATCATTAAGGAATTACTCATGACCCGACCAAGAAATAACTTAATGGGCGTGTGATGTAATTGTGGGCAATTAATTTTATAACATTGAAACAAGACTCTGCCTTTTCATGTTTCAAGAGTCGAGAAAAGGAAAAAAGGTAACTCTAGTCACTTTCAGTTTGAACGAGCTTGAAAGGGCAAGTGCTCGATGATCTTTCCAAATTTAAAGTCACGGAAAGATCAAAATGACTACTTAGGAACTCTAGGCAAAAGGGTGTACCAAGCTCTCGTGAACTACAATATACACCTTGGAAAATAAATTTACCAAGGACTTGACATATGTGCAAGCAGTCTCCCCGAATTCTGTGTTCGGTGTATCACGGTTACAGGGCAGCAGAATCGACTTCCTGTGGATAAAGGATTGCAACCTAAAAGGACCTCCCTTTATAAACGCGATGGTACGGGGAGTACAAGTCCGTACTAGCACTATCTAATGCAAGATTGTGAGTGACAACTGCTAGGTTTAATGACGCCGGAACATGTCACTAGCCTAGACCTCTAAGTGTGAGTGTTAAGTTTCAATGCTTCCTTATGTTGATTGAGTTAATTTTATGATTTATCTTGAAATTATGTTTCAGTTTCAAGGCCCTACCGAATGTTACCTCAAATCTCTAATGTGCAACTATATGGGAGAAAGAATACCATTTCATTTTGAGAAAAGCTAGCTAAGTGAAGGATAGAGGTTCAAAACAAAGCAGCAGTCAAACGAATGCAAGAATGACACTTTCTTTATGCTACTAACACAACCAAAGCAGAAATCGAAAATTCTTCTTTTGTCTTTCACTTTTCAATGAAAAAGAAACCTACTAACGCAAAAGAGCACTTTTCATTTCCAAATGAGAAGGAAGAATGCAATTTTTTTGTTCTTTTGTATAAGTCATAAGCAACAATGCAATACTACACTAAAAAAAATAAATTCTAGTTTCGAGTAGCTTTGAATGAGATCGTCAAAACATGAAGAGATCAACTCCAAGCAAATGTAAACATGCACTCAAAACTAGGCATGCATCTCTTTATGCAGAATAAAGGGCTTTTGAGTCGACTCAACGAGCAATGTGATCTATGCTCAGGGCGATGGAGGGAGAATCAAACAGACACGGAATGAAAGCTTGACAACCCTACTTCTCGTACAATCAACTGAAAAGGCCAAGCAACCACACAAAAAGGTTGAACAATAAACGACCAAACTGACTCAAACAGATCAGACACCCAACGAACATGCGACCAAGCGAATGGTTCGAAACACCTAGGAAGCCTAGGATGGACAAGCCACACGGTTCGAATGAAAGATAACACAAACTAAAATGAATGAGACTGCCAAGTCAGGAAACAAGAGCTAGATGGATCAATCCAAGAAGAAAAAACAATCTAAATGACAAGACACGCTGGAAACTTAGTGGAAAAGGCCCAAAATCCAATCCTACAAGAATTGGCGCAGCTTTTTAGCAGCATTCTGCACCAAGAAGGAAAAATCGTGCATGTGTTAAAGACAACTCACGTTGATGGGCGCAACTATCAGACAATCAACAACGCTGAGCAAGGAAAGGAAGGAAAAAACAAATGGTTTGATGAGAAAAACCAGGCTTATCACTCTAGGAAAAGGCTAAATGGATAGAAGTTGTCAAACAAGACAAAAACAACAAAGAAATGACAATTTGGCAAAAGTTGGATAGACAATCAAAATTTCAAAACGAAAAATAAGAGACAACAGACATTGACATCTCCAGTATGGTCGCCAACTTGTTGTGAAGGAAAATCCCCTCTGTGGATAGAGGTGATCCCTCTAGCCCTAGGGTGGGTCTAGCAATAAGGGAACATGTTGGTTTCTAAATTCCTAGTTCATAAACGAAATGCGGATTGGAATAGATGTCCTACCTCAATCCAATGCTCTTGATGTAGTGTGTTGTAATGACCCCCCAATATTTTTCCTTCAAGCCCCATGCTCCGTTGGTAGCGATGTTTACACACTTGCACAAAGATCAAGCAAACACTAAAAACATACGAGCATACATATTCATCTACGACTATCCAACTAGTCAAGGAGAGTCAGAAAATTTGAACATTAACATAGAAAAATATGGAACTAGAAATCAGTCATGTCATATTAATATATAAAAGGGAGTCTACAACTTGTGCCTTGATGCTGTAGACCTCCTTTGACAGGTTTAGTTAAGCACATCTGAAAGCATTCATTTGTCGATTTAGCTCAAATAGGCGAAAGGCTCAAACTCTCTCTCACAACTATGGAATATTCTTTGCTATCAGCTCTTTGTCTATTCTAGCTAGCAGAATCAATGGGATGAAGGGGAATTTATAGGAGTGGAGGAAGAGATTTGGGATCCACATATGGTGGAAGAAAGGTCTATCCCTTTGGGAAGTTGCATTTTTGTAGGAACTAGAAGGCCAAAGGGAGAAACTCGACCACATATAGTCGAACAACACCCATGAATCCACTCATGAAGCTGTTAGATCTTAGAAGATTCATTTCCATATTAAAAAACATTCCAAAAGTAGCTCGGCGTGGGGGATCTTTAGAGAAAGAGTGACCAAGGCACGAGGCCTAGTGAAAATCTAGCCATCGGCGCAAGGACATAACTACACAACAACGTTGACCAAAAAGTACATATTTTTAAGGGTCTACTTCAAGAATGGTCAACAAAGATTTTTTTCCTGGCATGTTAAGGGATGCAATGAAATTCATCATGATGTGTGAAAGTACACAAGGGTCACTCTAATAGTCCTCCAGTATTTGGAATAGGTAATGCAGGGATGATGAAAAAATGCTGTGTAACATATGCCCCCTAAAGCATGAAGTCTGAGAGAGAGGGAGGAGTGAAATTATTTATGAGAACACACCCAAACCAAGACACCGCCGTCAGAGGACCTGCAAGATCAATTATGACTGATATATATGATACATGAGTATGAGGTATGGGCACAACCATCTATAATAGAGAACATGTAATAATATCCATTTTATGGACACAACCATCCAGTGAAAAAGATCATAAAAAAGACTCAGGTATGGTCGCAATCATCCAATCAGAAGAGTCACGCATACAATCATGATAAACCAAATCATCCTGCAGCTTGGATTTCATCAGACAAAACCTAGGGTCTTGCGCTCCATCACGATCCGAACAAGTACAAATTCAGGCATGTGAATGAATAAGTTGAAGTCAAACATGCAATAAAGTCGCCTGATGACCGGCCGATGATGGAAGTTGTTAACAGGCATGAGAGAAACCACCAATAATGAGAATGGTTCTCAAGGTACTGCTAGTACAATCCACAAAATGTGAACAATGAACTAGAGTTGAACATCCGCGAAATCACCTAATCGAAGGCCAATGATGAGAAGCTGTCGTCGAATGCGAAGAACCTGCCATTGAGGCATGCAAGCTCTAAGGTACCAGAAGGGAGTCTCTGGATCAGCTTCTTGGAAAATGAGCTGAGGTCGACAGGAAGTGATCAGTCAAAGGAGGGCCATAATGTTTGACACATCATCGACTCGACACAGAGGAATAATATGATAGTGAATCAAGATTGAATAGAGGATCAGGGGTTGAAAACTGCAGAAGGGACTCCTCTTGAACATATTGGTGACACGACTCCGTAATTTGGCTGTATTTGACATCAAGGGATCTAAGGTCATGGTGACGAGGTAAAGAGCATATGAGAGATCAAAACAAATAACCCAAACCCATGGAGGAAGAATGACGAATGTGGGATGTCCCCAACTCGACACGAACTGCAGACAATTGTCATGGTCAAGAGTGACATACTACCGACACAACTGACAACTAGTTCCATTTCCCCCCACCATTTCTGGCGAGTACCCAAATATTTTTGGAAACAAGCTTGAAGGGGATAACATATGCTTGTCATGTAAGTTTTTCCTTCGGACAAATCCATCCTAGTAAATTTTACAAGCCCTAGGAAGGAGGAACTCGGTAACGTCATTGCGACAGGTTCCAATGTCATTTAGATTTAACAAGTCTGACAAAGGGAAAAATTAGCGTCTTTTTATGTTTAGAGAGTTTGAAAAGAGGCAGAAACGAAAAATCTAGAAGGTCCCTTTTCATAGGTCATCCCTTAGATCGAAAAAGGTAGAAAACAATATATGGGAGAACCTCTTAGCCATGTTCGACTAAGGTATTCCTTTTTTGTAAATAATCTGTCCCAGCCCGAAAAAGGGGTAAACGTATATTGGACATATGATGTTTTGCAGCCTTTAGCATGTTCAAAACAACAAGAGCTCGACAATATTTTCATATTTTGAGAGTCAGAAAAGAGCTGAAAGATGACTCTAGAGGGTGATGTTTTCATGTTTTTATCGAGTTCGAAAAAGTAATAAAATACAACTCGTTTTCTCATCATTGCCAATTTTAGGAACTGCTGCTGCACAAGAAACAAACGTAAAACCCATTTTCAAGAAAAAATAATAAAAAATAATCGAAAAAGGTATCAAAAACCTAATTAGGGTTAGAAAATGCTATAAAATAACTCAAATAGTAAAAACAATTTACTTTTACCGTTTCACCTTCTTGTGAGCATTTTTACTGGTTTTCACTGTGAACTTGGGGAGCTGATTGCAGGAAATCTAGGAGGTCATTAATGAATTTGCTTCTTCCAGGTAAGATTCATGAACTTCTCCTACAATTTACTCCATTTTTTTATATGCTTTCATGTTTTAATTCATTTTATGAAGGATTTTGAAAAATCATGGCTGAGACGGTCGGCGCCGGTTCCGAGCATAGAGTCGCATCGACCTCCATTTTGTGCAGGGAAGGTGTCACTCGACGTAGCTGTTTGAAAAATAGCAACGCTGAGTGCCGTGCAATTTTTTTTCACAATTTTCTCCAAAAATGCTTGGCCAAATGACTCAATATTTAACCATATGGCTAATGGAATATTTGCATTTAGTTTTGTGGGAAGAATCAATAGTTAAAATGGAAATAGAGTGGAAAGAGCAGGAGCATGGGGAAGAGGATGAACAGGCCATGGAGAACGATGCGTGCTTGGATTCTTTGAGGAACTGTGGGCTCCTGAAATTCTTCATGACCCCATGTCTGAGAGCTCAATTAGAGCTGCTACAATACTTGATCAGTTTATGGGACATTGACCAAGAAAAAATCATCATTCATGACCAGGAGTTGGAGATAGAAGTCTACAACATCTACTTCTTCACAGGATTATCACGGAGGGGAGAGTGAGCACTAATGATAGGTACTCGGATCCTTGGAGAGAGAATGGGAATGTTGATAGATAGAGTTTGTACTGGAGTAAGGAAAGCACACAAGAGTGGCAAGCTAGACATTCAGACAGTGCCCAAATTACCTTTGAGGGTAGTGCTGCATACCATTACTCGGGCTGTCAGAACTTAGGTTCCCCATGAGGCCACAAAGACGCAACTCCAATTTGTCGTAGATTGCATATCTACGAAAATCTTCAATTGGGAAAAAGCGGTGACAATTAACATGAAACATTAGTTGACCAAGTGCAAAAATGGTAAGCTGAAGCAGTTTGGGTATGGTTCCATCTTGATACCGTTCATCCTAGAACCGTTATCGATATTCCAGCGCCAGGAAGTGATTGTACCTATGCCACCAACACGAGAGCCATGGATGGTCCGTTGGGCTAAGCTGATGCCTCGATTAAGAGGTGGAAAACATATGTCATGGAGACCAAAGTTCTTTGACTGGTTGAGCCGAAAAATCATCATGGTGGAGGACTGGCCGTATAATGGCACCCATTTTAGGGGTGATTCTAATCTTCCACTTCCAGAAGGGGACAACTGGGATGAGGACAGAGGTAAAAATTCATTTCTTGGATTTTTATGAGTATTGTGATTTTTTGTTTTTTATATATATGTGTTATGATAGTTTTCTCATGTGTTGCATATGTTGGACCATAGAGACCTGCGGGAATGTCTCGATAGCTCAGAGGGTCCCAAGAGATTTCAAAGTGGCCCCTCATGGCGGGGGAGGTGATGACGAGGAAGAAATTGCATGTAACTTGGAGGGACTCACGAGCGGGATCCCATAGTACATGAGATTCGAGGACATTCCTCGTGCTTACTAGTGGCACATGGCAGGGGTTTCTAACCGCATCCATCAATTGCTGAGACGTGTCGTATGGGCAGTGACTTTCTATCATGATCACTATGCTAATTAGACTCCTAAGTTTCATTTCTGCATTTTTTGAGAGACATGGCGTCTCAGGATGTAACTGAAACACATATAATTTTTTGAACTATGATGTACAATCCGATGCAAAAAATTGACATATATAAATAAATAAATAAATAAATATATATATATATTTTCCTGTCTAAATCTTACATGTGATGATGATTTATTTTACAAATTCCGCAAATGTCTATCTAGTACAATATTATCTACTGCATCAGTGAACATATTCATTATTCTGGGAATATTCTAATATGTAATATACTCAAAATTCCTTTCTAACAAATGAACACATAAATACATCCTTAAAATATGAGTGTTTCTGACAGAATAACGCCTATTGGGTTGGAGAACACCAATATGAGAGTCTAGGATTACAATTAATTCATGAATGTCGAGGGAAATAGCTTCAGTTAGAAATTCGATAACTGCACTGTATTCAACGACATTATTAGTCATACGTCCTAAAAAAATGCTTTGAAGGTCCACTAACTCAGCGTTAGGATCATAAATTACCCAAGCTGCGGAGGATAGGTTCCCAGTACTGCGAGAGGCACTGTCAGCAAAACCGACATAAGGAGTGACAAACATCTGCAAAGTAAGCAAAGACATAATAAGCAGGAAAAAACTGCTCACAAAGCACACCAAGCCAAAAATGTACAAAAATGAAAAACACACTTATGTACAGAAGAAATGCACAAGAAAACTCATACATAATATTTTTTGAGATACAACCCATTTCTGGGCTAATTCAGGGAATGGCCTTCATAATCAATAAGCTCATGGGCCCCGTTATGAAAAACACATTTGACGATGTAGGGCCCATTCCACATGGGTTCAAATTTACGTACCCCTAGATTATCATGGGCTTGGTCATACAAGAGGACCAAGTCTCCTTCTATGAAGGTACGAGGAGAAACTGTCTAGTCAAAATGGGCTTTGACCCACTTTTTTTGTGCTTCTATAACTAGAGTAGTGAAGCGATGAATTTCATCAAGCCTCTCCAAATATAGAAGACATTCTTCCTCTGGCGAGGTATTTGGCAGTAATTCGATAGCTATCTTGAGTGAAGGAATTTTACATTCAATTGGAAGGGTAACTTCCAGACCATAAACAAGTTGAAATGGTGTGAATTTGGTTGCATCGTTCACCGAGGTTCAGTAAGCCCAGAGAGATGAGAACAACATGAGATGCCATTGGACTTATGCATCCCAATAGTACGCTGAATCATAGTGAATAAAACTTTATTCATGGCTTTGACCTGGCCATTGGCCCGGGGGTAGTATGACGTTGCGCTGTCGTGAAGAAGACCTAACTGAGTATTCAACTCAGCCAACATATAATGGCGAAAATGGGAGCCATGGTCTGTGACAATGGCTTGAGGGACTCTAAACCTGGCAATCATGTGATTGAAAAGAAATTGGGCGGTCGTCTTATCGTCAGCTGTGAGTGTAGGCATTGCTTTGACCCATTTGGTGAAGTAGTCTACGGCTACAATAATATAAGCATGTGCCCCGGCCGAGCGAGGGCTACATGTCATAAAATCGATGCCCCAATTCACAAAGGGACCAAAGGTAATGACGAGATGGAGGTAAATGAGTGGCACACGCATATTGCGCTAGTAGATCTGGAACTTTGAAATTTACAGACAACGAGGATACAATATTTGAAAATGGTAGGCCAAAAATACCTGGCATGAAGAATTTTTTGAGCAGTAGCATACCCAAACATGTGGCTGCCACACACACCAAGATAGAAGTCATTAAGGACTTTTTCAGCTTCCTAGAGGGTTAAATATTGACAGAGGACGGAATCAGCTCCGATGCGGTTTAAATTATCTTTGACTATGCGATGGGGTTGTGAATGATGACGGATACGTCTACAAGAATATTTTTTCAACTCGGACAAGAAAGTAGAAGTTTGGAGATAAAAGATGATATCACCGTACCATGGATCGAGGGTGGTAATCAGAAAAAGAGTATCATCTGAAATGCGTTCCTCAGAACCAAAAGGAGCAGAGGCAAAGGGTAAGGAGCAGATCAAATAAAAAAATACCAACGATTTCTTTGATTTGGCTGTAGTGAACTCCAAATAAAACTCTTGGAGGATAACTATCCACTTAGAGTACTTGCCCCCTAACAATTGTCGAGTTAAAATATAGGTCATGGGGTTGCAATCAGAAATCACGGTCCTCAATGATCTGGTCAATGAAGGGAGTGGGATAGTTATCCTTGGGATAAGCATGATTGATATCACAGTAATCCACACAAAATCAAATGGTGCCTTGCTTTTTATCCACAGGGACAATGTGAGAGACTCAATCTGTCAAGGGGATCAGATAAAGGAAGCCTACTTTGAGAATTTTTTCAACTTCTCCCTTTATGGAAGCTGCCTTTCTAGGGTGCACAAGACGAAGATGTTGGTGAAGAGGTTTCGCATCAGGGTAAGTAGGTATCTTGTGCATGAATATACTCAGAAAAATACTAGGAATTTCCTCATAGGATCAAGCAAAAATGTCTCGAAATTCATGGAAGAGAATAGTATAGACCTTGATATCATTAGGAGAATAGGTTACCCCAACGTGGATGTTCTAAAAAACCCCCGGTTTAATGGATATGTCAATAGGCATTGTCTGAGTGACATTTCCCATGTTGCCTTGCATGAAAAATTCATGTGTCAAAAAAGGCGTTTGAAGTAGTTGGGAAGGAGCTTGTGAAGAAAAATTCTCAAGACAACTAGACATTACCCCAAGGCTAGGAAAAAAAAAAGGAACGATGATGACTATCATCCCAGGGAGGATCCTCGAGAGACATGGTTTCCACGATGGCTTCATCAGTTGGAAACGTCTCGTTCAAGGGATCTGGAGAATTCGAAGCACCGAGCCAAGGGGATTGAAAATACGTGTCGAGAGGCATACTTGAAGAAGTATGATCAGAAGGAGAGGCCGAGATGAGCTCATAATAATCAATTTCTATTGGGCTCAACGACATTAAGTCACCAAATGAATCAACCAGATTAGGCGAAGGGATGATCCAGGGATCAGAAGAAGTGGAAATCATATTGACCTGAGTAGTGTTGGGTGGAGGAAGAGAAAAAAGACCCATAAGGGCATGATATTTGAAAATTCCTATCCCCAAAATTTCATAAGTCGTGGGAATGTGGTCTACATATGGAACATTTCTCTCTGAAGAAGTGGAAGTGAAAAAGGATAACTGATCAACAGTGATAAGATTTTCTTTCGTGCGGGAAAGGAAGAACATGAAAGAGAGTGGACGGTACACATAGCATGGCGTGAGTCCAACTGTGACCGAGGAGGAGATTATAGTTGAGTTTGGCATCAATGACTTCAACCTTGACATTAAATGTTTTTCCTTCCAACGTGATAGGTAAGCTAGTGAGGATACCAAGAGGGAGAGATTCCCTTCCGTTGAAGGCCTCCAAAGCATTTGGAGGCTGGTTAAGGGATGGAGAGCCGATGTATTTCAACCATGCAACAGACATGATGCAAGTAGATGCACCTTCGTCTACGACTACTCAATGGATATCCTTACCATTAATACCAACTTGGATAATCAAAGCAAGTTGGTGGGGAATATGCGGGACAAAATTTTCTAGATAAAAAGTGATAATTCTCGAATCGGTAGGGTTAACTCCTCCAATAGAGGATAACAAAGCTTTCCGTTATGACAGACAGCTCTGAAGTACCTCCAATGCAGACATAGTGGATGGTACTTAAGCTAAATCCTCGACAATACTATAGAGCTGAGCGACCCGGGCATTCAGGTTATAGGAGGACTTACGAAGCACGCCTTTGGAAGGTGGCCGTACAACAGGCTCAGAACTAGGCCTTTCAATATGAAGAGGGCCAGAAGCAAGCATGGGAGAAGGAGTAAAAGCATCTACAATTTCTTTCCCTGCCGTATGACGTGGTTCTGTATAATCTTTTGATCTGGTAGCAATAGATATGGGTGCAACACCATTCATCATGAAAACTTGAGAGCCAAAAGGGGTGGAGGACTGGGGTTGCTCGACCATTTGAGTTGGCTGTGACGGGAATGATTCCTTAAGAACAACCGAATTTCCTTGGGTGCCTTTGAGCAGTTGACTCACTTCTGCTCATCATGGACAGTCCTTGGTGTACTTCTCATCGTCACATATCAGACAAGGATACTTCAATTTACGTTTTGAGCCATCATCAATATTTTTTTTAGGAGAATCCTATTTCGAGGTATCGGCTTTGGCATTTCCTTTACCCTTCTTACCTTTGGAAGCTTTGTCTACCGAGGTGGAATGAACGACATTCACTTCCACGGTTTTACTAGGATTAGAAGGTGGCTGAGAAGCAGTATCGGTAGAAGGAGTGGACTTCTTCTTTGTAGGAGCAGGGGAATACTTACGGGAAGTTTGAGAAACGAAACCGATGATACCGTCGATAGATGGTGTCGCCGGTGCTTTGGAAGTTCTAGGTCGTGGAGCATCGGGAAATAGATCATAAAGCGTGCTAGACTTGGAGTAAATGAGATAGAGGTACTGGGCACGAGCAATGACCTGCTCTTCAGTAACACATGCCCCCATAACAATGTCCTTATCTATTGGGGCGACAAAATAGGTAGTGAACCAGTCAGTTAGAAACTGATCATGGATTTCAAACTTGATCAAATGATGACGTCGTCTCCATTCATGAATGTGATCGGAGATATGTGTGGTCCGGTCTTGTTTCAAGGACGTAAGGAGGTACGTTACCATTTCATAGCGAACCAACAATTGAAAGTGTGTGAGAAATGCCATTGCAAGATAATTGAAATATTGGAATATTCCACGAGAGAGTTCAATGTACCACTTTGCAGCAACACCAATGAGAGTCCTTTGGAAAAGACGTAAACAGATAGAATCATCAATCCATGAGTTAGAGGAGCACCATAGGTGATATTCCATAACATGCACCCGGGGGTATTCTCCGGACTTGCCTTTGAACTTAGGACAATCGCCATGAATATTGGTAGGAACTGGGGGCCAATATGGATTATGAATAATGGGATTATTTGTTAGCTTCGACACATCGACTAGTTCCAGTGTAGCAAGGAATGGAAATTGTGGGTTAAAATGCATTGTAGGCCTTTGATAAAGATCTTCGTTAGGGTTCCAACCAGGCTAGGAGAAATATTGAGCCCATATGTTCTATCCAGGAGGATTTTGTCCATAGGGGGTATAATTTTGGAAATTCTGCCCATATCTCGGCTGGGGACCAGGATACTAGTTCTGATTAAACCACTGAGGTCCACTTTGAGCAACGTATGGATTCCATTGCGGGATAAAAGCAATGCCTTGGGTTTGACCTTGTGCCATCAAAGGTTGACCATGGGAAACCAAAAATTGGCATTGAGGAATTAAAGGTTGGCCCTGAGGCTGAACAGGCTGTCCGTGGGGTCCAGGTTGGCTCGGATGCTGAGGTTGAACATGTTGTCCCTGAAAACTAGGTTTGCCTTATGGTTGAAATAAGCTTGGCTTCCCCTAGAGACTAGGTTGACCTTACTGGCTGACAGAGGGTTTACCTTTTTGTACAAGATGCAGGCCTTGTTGAACATAAGGCTGGTTCTATTGTACAAAAGGCGATCTCTGAGGTGGATAGGTTTGCCCCTGAGGAACATAAGTCACTCCTTACTGAATGTTGGGTTGACCCGGATGACCGTAGGGTTGTCTCTGTTGGGCCAAAGGTTGTCCCTGCAGATGGTAGGGTTGTCCTTACAGGCCATAGGGTTTTCCCTATTGGTACTTGAATTGATTCAGAGGTTGATTTGTTTGAACATATAATGGACCTTGTTGGACATGCCCATGGTAATATATGTGATTACCGAAATCATTGTAGAGATGTGATGGGTTGATTGGAGCCTGAACCTGCTGAGAACCTTGAGGGAGGTAGTTCTTATGTTGAGCAACCATCATATATTGGTCGTACAAAAAACCTCCCAGAAAAGGATTAGAAGGGATAAGCGTACTACTAAGAGGTTGATTGACTCCCGATATGTGAGGTTGTGATCCACTCATAATGGGTCCAGCAGACATCGCAGAAGCATTGGGATGAATTCCACGAATAGTAGAAACTGACGACAATGATGTAACCACACTGACGGATGGTGCGGAGGAAGCGACACAAAGAGTGGGCTGGGTTGGGACAGTCGTGATAGCTGTATGAACAATGGTAATCAAAGAAGATGGACTTGACACAAATGAACCTGAAGAAGGAGCTGCAGTACTTGACCATAATGGGTTCTGGCACAAAGATGAAGCACTGGAAAACAACTAGCCCAAAGTATGGTAACTAGCCGAGAGCGGCTGAGATGAAGGCTGAGTCATGTCGTAAGGAAATTTTTTGAGAGGGAATTGATATTCCCCAGTAGATATGAGAGTCTATTCACAACTAATAGGACTCGAGGCATCCGTGTCGGATGAAGACACGTTGTTAGGAAAAGCTGGCGAGCGATGGAGGGAAAATCACTTGACACTAGTGTCATAGGCGAGTCCGAGCGTTGAAGGGGATCTTCTCTTAGAAAGAAAAAAGGATCCGGGGGCTTCCAGTTGATATCAAACGAACCCTCAGGGGGAGATTGAGTGAAAAGAGGTTGAATGCTCAGGATGAAGGCACTTTCGAGGTCTTGGGTACCAACAGACGAAGGTGTCTTAGAAGATACTCTTCACCACGAGGTAATGAAGAGGAGAATGAAACTGGTGGTTCCGCCATGGTGACTTTGTCTCAGAATAAGAAGATAAAATAGATGATTAATTCAAGGGTTTAACAACAATCATTAAGGAATTACTCATGATTCGGCCAAAAAATAGCTTAATGGGTGTGTGATGTAATCGTGGGAAATTAATTTTACAACATTGAAACAAGACTCTGCCTTTTCATGTTTTAAGAGTTGAGAAAAGGACAAAAGGTGACTTGAGTCACTTTCAGTTTGAACGAGCTTGAAAGGACAAGTGCTTGATGATCTTTTCAAATTTAAAGAGTCACAGAAAGATCAAAATGACTACTCAGGAACTCTAGGAAAAAGGGTGTACCAAGCTCTCGTGAACAACAATATACACCTTGGCAAATAAATTTACCAAGGACTTAACGTACGTGCAGGCAATCTCCCAGAATGCTGTGTTCAATGTATCATGGTTACAGGGCAGAAAAATCGGCTTCCTATGGATAAAGGATTGCAACCTGAAAGGGTCTCCCTTTATATATGCGACGGTATGAGGAGCACAAGTCCGTACTAGTACTGTCTAATGGAAGATTGCGAGCGACAACTGCTAGGTTTAATGACGTCAGAACACGTCACTAGCCTAGACCTCTAAGTGTGAGCGTTAAGTTCCAATGCTTCCTTAGGTTGATTGAGTTAATTTTATGGTTTATCTTGAAATTATGTTCTAGTTTCAAGGCCCTACCAAATGTTACCTCAAATCTCTAATGTGAAAATAGAGGAGAGAAAGAATACCATTTCATTTCGATGAAAATCTAGCTAAGTGAAGGATAGAGGTTCGCAATTAAGCAACAGTCAAACAGATGAAAGAATGACACTTTCCCCTATGCTACTAAAACAACCAAAGCAGAAAAGGATTTTTTTTTCTTTTGTCTTTCACTTTCCAATGAAAAAATGAAACTACTAACAAAAAATAGTACTTTTCATTTCCGAATGAGAAGGAAGAATGAAATTTTTTTGTTCTTTTGTATAAGGAAGCAACAATGCAATGCTACACTAAAAAAAATAAATACTAGCTTTGAGTAGCTTTGAATGAGATCATAAAAACATGAAGAGATCAACTACAAAAAAACACAAAAATGCACTCAAAACTAGACATGCATCTCCTTACGCAAAATAAAGGGTTTTTAAGTCAACTCAACTAGGAATGTGATCTATCTCTGGGCGATGGAGGGAGAATCAAACATACACAGAATGAAAGCTTGAAAACCCTACTTCTCGTGAAATCGACTGAAAAATCCAAGCAACCATACAAAATTTTGAACAATGAACAACCAAACTGACTCATAAACAGATCATACACCCAATGAACATGTGACCATGCGAATGGTTTGAAACACCTAGAAATCCTAGGATGGATAAGCCACACTGTTCGAATGAGAGATGACACAAACCAAAATGAATGAGACAAATAAGTTAGGAAACAAGATATAGATGGATCAATCCAAGAATAAAAACCAATCTATAGGACAAGACACACTGGAAACTCAGTGGAAAAGCCCCAAAATCCAATCCTACAGGAATCGACGTAGCTGTTCAACAACATTTGGCGCCAAGCAGGAAAAATCATGTTTGTGTTAAAGACAACTAGTGCTGATGGGAACAACTGTCAGACAATCAGCAGCACTGAGCAAGGAAAGGAAGGAAAAAACAAAGGGTTTGATGAGAAAAACCAGGCTTATCACTCTAGGAAAAGGTTGAATGGCTAGAATGTAGTCAAACAGGCCAAAAACAACAAAGAAACGAAAGTTTGGCTAGAGTTGGACAGACAATAAAAAATTCAAAACGAACAATAAGAGACAATAGGCATTGACATCCCATGTATGGTCACCAACTTGTTGTGAAGGAAAATACCCTCTGCAGACAGAGGTGATCCCTCTAGCCCTAGGGTGGGTCTAGCAACAATGGTACATGCTGGTTTCTAAATTCCTAGTTCATAAATGAAATGCGGATTGGAATAGATGTCTTACCTCAATCCAACTCTTTTGATGTAGTGCGTTGTAGTGATACCCAGATCTTTGTCCTTCAAGCCCTGTGCTCTGTTGGTAGCGATGTTTACAAACCTACATAAAGATCAAGAAAACAATAAAAGCATACGAGAATACATATTCATCGACGACTATCTAACTAGTCAAGGAGATTTAGAAACTTTGAACATTAGCATAGAAAAAGAGGGAACTAGAAATCAGTCATGTCATATTAATATATAAAATGGAGTTTACAACCTACACCTTAACACTGTAGACCTCCTTTGATGGCTTCAGTTGGGCACATTTGAAAGCATTCGTTCATTGATTCAGCTCAAAGAGGCGAAGGGCTCAAACTCTCTCTCACAACTATGGACTATTCTCTGCTACCAACTCTTAATATATTATAGCTAGCAGAATCAATGGGATGAAGGGGAATTTAAAAGAGTGGAGGAAGAGCTTTGGGATCCACATATGGTGGAAGAAAGGTCTATCCCATTTGGGAAGTTTCATTTTTGTAGGAACTAGAAGGCCAAAGGGAGAAACTTGACCACATCCAGTCGAACAAACATCCATGACTCCGCTCACGAAGATGTTATATCTTAGAAGCTTCATTTTCATATTAAAAAAAACTTCCAAAAGTAGCTCAGTGTGGGGTCTCTTCAGAGACAGAGCAACCATGGTGTGAGGCCTAGTGGAAATTTGGCCATCGGCACAAGGACATAATGACACAGCAACGCTGACCCAAAAGTACATGTTTTTTAAGGGTCTACTTCAGGAATGGTCAACATAGATTTTGTTCCTGGCATGTTAAGGGATGCAATGAAATTCATCATGATGCGTGACAGTACACAAGGGTCACTCTAATAGTCCTCCAATATTCGAAATAGGGAATGTAGGGATGGTGAAAAAATGTTGTGTAACACCCTTTTTTCAGAAAGTGAGGGAATCCTTTGGTCAAATCAACGTAATTACGAATGAACGTCCACAGGAAGTTAGATTTCCCTTGGATTCGTTATAGCTGAACAAGAGAAGAAGGTGTAGAAAAATCGACTATTGCTTGTACTTTTAGAGGATCAATACGAATACCTTGTTTTGAAATGAAAAAACCCAGAAGTTGACCAGAACCAACGCAAAACACACATTTGTGTGGGTAAAGTAAAATTTTATAGTGTCTACAACAAAGGAAAATAGCCCTAAGATGCATCAGGTGATCATTCCAATGTTTAGAATGAGCAGGGAGATAATCCAAATAGGTTTGCATGATGTGTTTAATGTCGTCAAAAGTGTAGTCCATAGCATGTTGAAACATGGCCCCAATGTTATTTAAACCGAAAGGGAGCTTACGGTAAGAGAAAGTACCCTTGGAGCAAATAAATGGAGTATTAGGATGGTTTGTAGGGAGAATGTTTATTTGATTATATCCCGAGAATCCATCCATAAATGAATAAATCTCGCATCCAACCTAATCATCAATAATATGGTCAATAAACAGGGTTGGATAGTTTTCCTTTGGACAAGCACGATTTACATCTAGATAATTGACACATACTCGGATCGTGCCTTGTTTCTTCATGATAGGGACAACGTTCGATACCCAATCAGTTAAAGGAACGGGGTATATGAAACCAACCCAAAGAAAATTTTCAAATTCAGCCTTAATCCTGACATCCTTCTTGGGATGGATCAGGCGGAGGCACTACGAGACAAGTTTGGCATTAGGATATGTCTTGATCTTGTGCACTACTATATTTGCATTGATACTTGGAATTTATTCATAAGTCTAGGAAAAGACATCTCGAAACTCACGAAATAGGTATTTATATACCTCAATCTCAAATGGAGAAAGATGCTGCAATGTATATATTTTTGACAATACATGGTTTAATAGAGATATCCAGAGATATCATTTCTTAGATATTCGAAAATTTGTTTTTGGAGTCTACCTCATCAATGGAAACAAAATTCGTAAAAGGTTCTAAAAAATTAGGTAAGTATACATCACTAAGATTATCCTCCATGGAATATGGTAAAGAGGAAAGATGGTGATGTTCATCCCACAACTCGTCATCTAGCATCATGATCTCCATGATGCTCTCATCAATAGGGAATACACAAGAAAAATTATCAGAAGACGTGCCATAATCTAGTGATAGATCTACCTAATTAATAAAGGATAAAGAATAAGCCTCACAAGCCGAATAGATGGATTCGTAATCTAGCTCAATGAGGCTAAGCGACATTCGATCACCAAAACTTTTGATGTAAGTTCAATATGGCACAATCCATGGATCAACTAGGATAGTAGAGTATGACATCATGTTGATATAAGAAACCAAAGATGAGTTGTTGGGAAGGAGAGGAAGAGGGAGCGAAAAGGTTCCCATAAGCGCAAAATCCTTTAACAATCCAACTCAGAAATGCTGATATGAGTGTAGAGTTTCCCCTACAAGAGGGACACTTCTAGTAACGTGATACTCAGAGGCGAAAAATGTGTGTTGGTCTATGGCTACAATCCCACATTTATGAGGAAAGGAAATCATGAGGAAGTAAGTCGAAACAACCATAGCCATGGCATAAACCCACGCACGTCCCAGTATAATATTATAATCGAGAGGTCCGTCAATAACTTTAACTTCTATGGAGATAGTTTTTCCCCATAATTCTACTTGAAGGGAAATCAAAATCCCACAAGTTTTGTACGTTCTTCCATAAAAGGCTTTCAATGTGGTGGTTGATTGACTCAGTTGACACGAACCAATCGCCTTCCAGCAAGACATGGAAATAATGGAGGTTGAGGCTCCCTCGTCCACAATAGAGCGATGGATGTCCTTACCACAGATGACGACATGGATTAAAAAATATAATTGAGACAAAAGTTGAGGGGTATGATTATGAGAGAAAATCACTAGGTTGGAATCCGATGGATCCACACATCTAATAAATGAATGCAAGGCCTTCTTTTGGGCAGGGAAATTTTGCAACACCTCAAGAGCATGGAAAAATTTAGGGCGAATTTTAGCCCAAGGGAGAAATTCAAGGTGTTTTATAGTTTGGAGAGGCGAATTTTTTATATTGCACCCATTCTCTATAGTTAACCCAAAATTTATTTAAAAAATAAATAATTATTATATTTTAGCCCCAAAAATTAAAGTGGATAAACATTGCAAATGTTGGATTCGCCTGGTATGGAGGTTGGAATCGTTGGATTTTGTTGCAATCTCCCTCAATTTACATTGAAAAGGCTTGATTCTCCTAGTTTAGAGGTTGGAATCATTGAATTTGGTTGAAATCCCCTCGATTTATAGGTTTTGAGGTTGGATTTGGTTGTAATTGCCATATTTCATGGTTTGCAAATCGAGGGCGAGGTTGAAATTCGCCTCTATAAATTATTGTCTCCATTTGGGAGTTTTAATTTTATATGAAAGAGGAGAACACAGGTCATTTTTGAGTAAGAGCATTGATCCCTTCTATCATTTTCACGAAAGATACAACACTAATCCTTCTATAGTTTTCGAGCAAGAGACAACGTTGATCCCTGTGACTGTTTGCTTCCCTCTGATCACCTTATAAGCATGAGTATTTAGGTAAGATGGGAGAGGGAAATAATACCCTTAATAGTTGGTTAACGACATCACCTCACCTTCTTGCACTAAGAATTTTTAGCCACCGACCCTCCTACCATGCCCTCCTTGGGTCTTTATTCATATACAAAGGAGAGTATGGAAGGTTTACTGCAATTAACCGCGGATGTCTCCTTAGCCTAGGGAGGGAGCAATGTCGAGGAGACTGTAGGGATTTTTCACTGGTCAATACTCAGTTTTTTCAGGCGTTGGAAGAGCACAGGTTGGATTGTGGAAGAGCACAAGTTATTTTCAAGGAGAGGCGAGATACCATGGAATATTGGTCTAAAGATTCAAGCAAGAGACTTTATAATTCTTTGTAACTAGACATTATTGAGTTGCGGGCGTGTAAGCTGTGGGTGTGTAAATTCTACAACCTGGGTGTGTGAATTCTATAGTACCGGTGTGTCCTTTATCGAATGTACTCCTGTTTAAGGCAAGGTGGACTGGTTACTACTACTGGAAAGGTATTTCCCAACCCTTTTATTGGGTTAATTTTTTTTTGGAAAAGCCCTCTTATTGTTGCTCTGCATTTTTATTATTCCATAAACAACCTGCCTTATAGCTGCTTATTTCTCCAGTATATAAAAAATACACTAGGTTTTCTCCAGTATATAAAAAATACACTAGCATTTTTCATTGCCTCCCAGCCAACATATTTATTTTTCATCTAGGACCTAGAGCTAGGACCTACTATTTTTTATCTTATAGCCACTCTGAGTCTGCACAACATAAAGAGAGTCCTTTAATAACCCAATAATTCCTTAGTACTTCCATTTTTTTAACAACTTTTGTGCATATATACAACAAAATTTCTTAGTATTATCATCTAGCCTTCTAGTTCATGCTAATGGGTTTAGCACTGACTTCCCTCACCAATCAAGTAGTCTACAATGGCACACAGGTTTACAGTGACATAGAGGGTCTATCACCCTGAGTAGAGCCACACTTTCACCCCTTCATGTGATTCAATTTTTTGCTCATATATTCCACTAGTTAATTGACATACCCTTCTCTATCTCTCTCAGACATTCCCATTCCACTACTCACTACCATCCTCTTCTCTTCCTCTCTATTCACTCTGTTCACACACACCACACATGATCCCAATATGAGAATTTCTTTGGGTCCTTCCTTCGGTTTTGTGGTCAATCATAGGTCTCCATAATGATTACGTGGCCATACTCCTAGAGAAGATCAATACTACTCCCATTATTTCCTATTACTGCTAGTAGGTGGGTGGTCCAATATCAAATCAAAAAATTAATAAATTTAATTCAGGTAAGGAAAGAAACTTCCCGAATCCACATTATAGATTTTCCCCTCAAGCAAGCTTCTATCACAGTCATTAAGATGTGTGTTAGCTGCTCTCTTCTTTAGTCTTTGGAAATATATTTCAAAAAATTCATATTATAGTTGTTCTAGGAACTTTTGATCCATTTACATTTAATTTCCTCTACGAGAATCGTTAACATATTTAATGACAATTATGGTATCTATGGGGAATTAAAAACTGGGGGTGTCATATTTATGAAGGCTCATGAACTTTCATTCATACCACCCTCTACCTTTTATATCCCTGGGTGACAAATATTGGAAAAAATCAACCCTTTGGAGGCATACCAGTAGCACATATAGAGTACCAGTTTCAAGCACATTGTTATTAGGCTGCAACCATTTCCTACAAGTATTTTTAAATTTTGATGTTTCTATACTTTAACACAATTCAAATCCAAAATTTTCACTATTATTTCTCTATATTAATTATTCCCGCACATGTATTTGTTTTTTATAAAATCCCCACTCTACACTACTGAAAACAATAAAAAAGAAAAAATTGGTATGGCCATGTTTAGAGGCTACAGTACCACTGAAGCAATAACACAAGACATTTAACTATTACCTATCCTGAGACGAAAATATTGGGGGATAATTTCCCACTAGAGGAGAATACAAGCGACTTGGGTATCATTAATTTCTGGAAATGACCTAATGATAGCATAACCTCTTCAACTTCTAGTTTTTTTAGGATCCTATAGACCTTGGCATAACAGTCTATCCAACATTTAATTTAGGATGATTTGATATGTTTCAAGAGACGATTGGAGAGCCAAAATAGATATTATTGAAAGAGGAAAGACATACAGTAGGGGTATTAAAATATCAGTCAATGTGTCTAGGAGATCATTAGCAGTAAATTTTTAGGTTGAACCTAAAATTCTTATATCCCTGGAGAATAATTATAGAAGAATTATGATGAATTCATTTGGACAGTGAAACTACTTGTTACTGTTAGAGTAGGCCTTGGATACTTATACAAAGTGCCAGAAGATATCGTTCCTCTGAACTTCTTTAGTTTGAAAAGAATTATTTGTTGGATAGGATTATAATAAATCAATAAAATAATTATAGATGAGAATATGATAGTGGTAGCAACAAAGGTCTGAAAAGAAGGAAAAAAATGGGATTGAATGAAGAAATAAACAAATGAGTTGGATGAGTTATGTTGTGAATTATTTGGTAGAAACATTTCTGGAAAGGGTGAATTCCCAAACATAAGTAGTTATAAACATATAAAGTACTGATTGACTGGAAGGAGGTAGCTAGGGTGACATCAACATTTATTCTGAGTAAGAAGCACCCCTCCTCAATTTTTATCCCACTTCTTAGAATTCTTACAATGTGGAAGAAGAGTCTAGTAGTAAATTTGGTATTGATTATAAAAAAATCCACATGTCAAGATTTGAAGGATTGGAATCCTATGTTCATAGATTATTCTTTGAATTCCTTTGACGCAACATTTTATAACCAATTCACATCTACAAGTGGTGAAAATTATATCTGAAATCCGATGAGAAACCCAACACAAATAAAAAGGAAATAATGCTAATTTCATCTTTAGGCAAGTAATATATGGACTGTGAAGAACATGATATAGATACAGGAGATGATCAAGTTTATGGGAACACTGAAGAAAATATAGGTAGTCCCCTTAACACTTTAACTATTTCTGGAAAAAATTACAGCTCGATGTAGTCTAGGATGAAGGTACGGCCATGGTGCACACTCCAAGTCTCCAATACTGAAGAACAAAATCTAGAAGCAACCAATATTATGAGAGAAGTAGTTGTAAAAAATGAGGAAAACCCCAGCTTCACCTCGAGAATGTTGAAAATCACTCTTAGACATAATTACTAGATTTTCCACACAAGGATGGCAAACTAGTTTCTGGTTAGGATCAGAATTGCAGATTTGCTAATCCACACCAGTTCGTTAGGATCCCAGATTTTTCTACCAAATTCATTTCAGGAAACCTTAGAACTATTTTCAACAAGAGAAAAAGGTTCCCGGAAAAGACAAAAGAAGATAAATAACAGGAAAACTCTCAATCACGATTATTTGAAGGGAAAGATGATAGGGGAAGACCAATGTTATTAGAACTGGTGGAACCAACTGTTCTGATCGATTTGACCCCCAAGACATTCTAGTTCAAGGTCTAGACCTGGAAATGGGAGAGAAAACTGGTAGGATTATAATAATGAATCTTCTTTTTGGAAGTATGTCACAAATATAGAGAAGACAGATGAAATATTGGGTGGAAGCTGCTTATGGAATTGCATCAAGTGGAAACAAATGTTAACAGAGTCATATACAATGATTTTTGGATTCTTAATGATTCAAATTCTTTTTTTGTATGCGTATGAGCCAAAAGGAGGAGGCATAATTTCAAAAGAAACATGGTGAAACACAATTATCCAAGGAAGAAAGGAGGAGAAACAATCCTGAACTTAGAAATACTCTAACATCTTCAAGAATAGTACAAGTTCCCCTAGTTGTTGAAGATGCCGGGAAGAGATTCAACGTTAGAATTTTGGAAAAAATGTTTGACATGTGAGAGGGAAGAGACAAAATTTAGAGTTTCCCAAGCCATATATGCATATGGGATTTTCTTCAATGTAGTTCAGGCTCCATCTTGGAAAGACACAGTTATATTAGTGAATGAAGCACCTAGGGTTGCAAGGGACTGAACTTGAAAAGGTATGCACTGTTCTTCTATGGAAAGAGAAGTTGATTATGGAGACACTGCTGGAACCAATGTATTCCAAATGGAGTAATAGTGGATTTTATATTATTTTGAATGACAACACCACTACAACCAATAGATAATTGGTAAAAATTGTAGTAATATCTACTTCAGGTCCATCCTTCTTAACAGAATCAGGTGAGGAGCATTGAATGGACTGTTGTAAAGATAATTGAGATCACAGGCCCTTCAGACATTGTGCAACTCATTGAATAAAATTCACATTCCTACAAAGCAACTGGTGTCATTATTGACCCTAGGTATGCTTGTTGTTTTTGGATCCAAAGTGTAATTCATAATTTGAATCTTGCTTTCAAATCTAGTTGTCAAAGTTGAATGGACGAAAAACCATTGTGAGAAGTAAAATAAATCCATATTTGTATCACAAAGCCTCAACATGCACAAGATATGTTAGACAATTTAACAAGCTCTAACTTTTGAACGTTGGGGAAAACAAATTTGCATCCCACTATGTAATGATTTGCACCTTTGGTAAATAAAGGTAGCTTTGTTTCCCATGGTGCTAATTCCACAGTGGAAAACATGGAGACAACACGAACTAAAAAATCAAAGCACATCGGGACTAACTCATGATGTGGCTTGATAAAGTAAAATTGGGTTGTTTCTTTCCATACTGGAGCCACTAGCCAACTTTCTGTAGTTTTGTGATAAATATACACCAATGTTCGGAAAAATTTATAACATCATAGATCATATTTTTCAAAACTTCAATAGGTTCATGAAGAGTGGGGCCCTCTTTTTTATGTTATCATAAAGGATATAACTATCAATAGATGGTACAAATACAATTCCAATTTGAATTTTACTAGCCTATTAATTGAACCTAAAGCACTATGATGAGGCTTGGATAAGTCTCGGGGTAAAGGGAATGGTCCAAACAAAGACAAGGAGGTGGCTGATGGATTTAGAGCAACATTTAGTAAAATTGTTTCTATATTCAATGTGTAGAAATTTATTAATACTGATAGTATTACCGAATTCTCCTGATCTAACAAATTAATATTATGTTAAATACAAAATCCTTCTACTTAATTCTTTGCGGAAATTCAATCGCCAATTGCAAAACACATATGAAGAAAGTCAATCGCACATAAACATAATTGTTTAACGGGAAAGCTTAAAGCTAAAAACCCCAACTACATATATTATGTATATGAATGGATCATGTAATAATCTCATACAAATCTTAGTACATCAAGCTCTCAATACAATCAACAATCATTACTCACTGTCATGCAGAAATTTGCATATCTATGCACCAATTTCTTGCCTCTTGACAGCCTGCCTCCACTGCGCAATCCCTGCTGAAGAAGAACCCTGAATGAATTCGAATTGGCCTTTCCTTGACTGCGCAATCCTCATTGGCATTTCCAATGTGTTTTATATGCATTGAATGAATCACTATAGCCACAACAGATAGTCCATCTCACCCTTTCGCGTATCTCTCCACTGGGTCTCCACTGGAACTGACATGCAAGTAGTTAAATACTGTATTTGTTCAGTTGCAAGTGAGTCTCTAGTTATGAATTAATTAAATAATTAATTCAATAAACTCTCACTAGTGTATCTTCAGTTAGAACTAGATACAACTAGCACAACTGAGTTTAACTCACTTAACTGAGTTAAACTGAATAACAACTCCCATAACTACTCTTCCAACTCTGTCACAACTCTGCCACTTTAGTTCTAATTGAGTTCTCCATGCATGAGTCACCAACCACCCTAGGAATTGCGTAATTCCTTCAACCCACTGATTTGACAAATCTGTTCACTAAAATAAAGTTCTCTAAGAGAACAATTTACTGTTTATTATCAGATTATTATTAAGGGCTAATAATAATCGACATGCATCTATTTTTAGATTGACGATCTATAAATAGTCTTCGCCCAATATTCTAAAAATAGAATCTCATCTATTTTTCACATTTGACCAACCATCTACAAATAGCATCCTGAAACTTATAAAATATGCTCGCCATGCCTAAAAATAGACATACACCTAAAAATAGCTTGCGGGCCCAACTTAGTGAAGGTGCTTAATTTTCACTAAGCTCATCATCTTGTTGAATCTCAACACTCCCTCTCAACAAGATAAGGATTATCCTTCACCCCGATCATGCCTCTATGGTATTCAAATTTTCTCTTGCTGAGTACTTTTGTTAGAATATCTACATCTTGATCTTCCGTAGGAATGTACTGAAGCAACATGATCTTCCGCTGCACACAATCTCTGATATGATGATACCAGATATCTATATGCTTAGATCTATCATGAAACATAGGATTAATCGAGAGTTTAATGCAACTCTGATTGTCAAAATGTATCAATGTAGGATCTAAATGAGAACCGAACAAACTGACCAGGATCTTCCTCATCCAGATAGCCTCACATGCAGCTTGACTTGCTGCCATGTATTCTACTTCCGCTAAACTGATTGTCATGGATCTTTGTTTCCTGCTGTACCAAGAAAATTCTGTAGATACGATATTGAAAACCCCTCCTGATGTGCTCTTTCTGTCCATTGGGTTGCTTTCCCAATCTGCACCTGTGAAGCCATGCAACTTCACCTCATCCATCTATCTGTAACATAAACCATACTCAGATGTGCCCCTGAGATATATCATGACATGCTTTCCTACCTTCCAAAAGAGCTTGGTAGGCTTAACCATCGCTTGACTAAGCTGGTTCACTGCATAGCAAATGTTTGGTCTTGTATTAACTAAATACATGAGCAAACCCACCAACTGTCGATAAACAGTGGCATCCACTACCTCTGCCAATGTAGCATCATCTTTCCTCCAATTTCCTGGAAGAGGAGTATCCATGGGCTTGCATTCCTCCATGTGAAACTTACCAAGTATATCCCAAGCATACTTGCCTTGAGACACAAACAATTCACCTTCTCGTTTCCATATTTCCAATCCAAGGAAATAATGAAGGAGGCCCAAATCCTTCATCTCAAACTCCTTTGCAAGATCTGCCTTGCATGAGTGTATCAAATGCGCATCACATGTTAGTATTAAATAATCAACATAAAGAACAATGATTAAAAGCATACCCTCGACCACAATTTGGTACAGGTTTGCATCCGCCTCACTCTTGGTGAAGCCAAGCCCAGTGACATAGCTGTCGATCCATGTGTACCAAGCACGAGGTGCTTGCTTCAGCCCATACAACGCTCTTTTGAGTCTGCACACATGTGACTCACTGATGAAGATCTCAAATCCTTCAGGCTGCTCAATGTACACTTCTTCCTCAATGATCCCATTAAGGAACGAAGTCTTCACATCCATATGATGAATGTGCCAACCCATCTACGTTGAGAGAGAAAGGATGGTCCTTATGGAAGAATACCGTGCGACAAGTGCAAATTTTTCTTCATAATCAATCCCCTCGATCTGTGAGAAGCCTCGGGAAACAAATCTTGCCTTATACTTCTCGATGCTCCCATCAGTAGCTTGCTTTACCTTGTAGATCCATCTTGAACCTACCACTGATTTACCAATCGACCTTGGAACAATCTCCCAAGCATTTTTTCTGACAATGGAGTCATACTCCTCCACCATGGAATTTACCCATGTGGGCTCCTGCACTACTTCCTCAAAGGATGATGGCTCTGTCATGATACAATTGCTCATAAGAGCCATGTATCCAGTGAATTGGTCAGGTGATTTTCTATGTCTGCGCTGAGATGTAGGGACTCCTACATTCTGTGCTGCATCAAGATTTAGTCTCTCAACTTCTATGGTACGCCTTCTGCCAATTCTGATGTTTGGCTCTGCGTGAGTGGACTCCTCCACTCCATGATCCTCCTCCTGTGGCTAATCCACATCTTGAGGTCATATTTTGGAACAAGAAGTTCCTCCTCTTCATGCAAGTGTAGCTCCCTCTCAAGCGACAACTTCATGGCTTTCAACTCATTGAATTTCATATCCCGTCGCACCATAGTCATCCGAATATTTGGAAAATACACATGATAATTATGGGGTGTTTCTTTGTACCCCACAAATATCGAAACTTCTGCAGTCGGCTCTAGATTATTCCTGCCGTCCTTTGTCACATGAATGTAAACAGATGAGCCAAAAATCTTCAAATGAGAAATATCAGGCTTCTTACCAGTGAAATCTTCTTCAGGTGTACTCATGCCAAGTACTCTATGAGGACAACGGTTTTGCACATAAACCATAGTGTTGCATGCTTTCGCCCACAAGTGCATTAGTAGGCCCTGGTCATGCAACATAGCTCGTGCAACACCCACAGTCATTCTGTTCTTCCTCTCCGTGACCCCATTCTACTATGGGTTATGAGGCGCTATGAGTTCTCTTCGAATTCCTTCTTTGCTACAGAAGTCTTTGAATTCATTCGAGATATATTAACCACCATTATCGCTCCGCAGAGCCTTCACTTGCTTCTCCGACTCCTTCTCCACCAATGCTTTAAACTCATAGAACTTTGAGAATGTTTCTCTCTTCTTCTATATGAAGAATATCCAACATCTATGAGAATAGTCATCAACAAATATAACATAATACTTATGTTTTGTTGTTGAAGCAATCGAGAAAGGTCCACACACGTCTGTGTGAATTCTCTCCAGGATCACCAAAGCACGGTTCTCCTTCTCATGAAAGGTGGTCTTCACAAAATTTCCCATAGTACATCCCTTGCACTAATCTGAATGCACAAGAGTACCCTTGGGAAGTCCAGTAGAATTCTGTTTCAAAATATTCAAGGTGCCATGGTGAAGATGACCCAATCTCCTATGCCATAATTCACCCTCATCCCGGCTCACCACTTCTTCTGCTTTGCCCATTATTGCAGCGCAACCATCTACCTCCAACTTGTAGAGATTCTTAACTTGAATCCCTATCCTCTTGGTTTGACCCATTGTTTTATGTCACAAGAAGGCTTTTCCCTCGCTGAAAACAACACCATAACCTTTTTCCTCCAACATAGCGACCGAGACCAAGTTCTTCTTCAGACCTGGAACATGCATAACATATTTCAACAGAAATGGTTTACCTAACTCCCTCTCAAAGGTAATGGTTCCAATGCTGGTCGCACTGTATCTACCATCGTCACCAATCTCTATATGCATTTGGAGATCCTTCTCCTCCAAGTCACTAAACAACTCCTTGTCTCTTGTCATATGGAAGGAAGCACCACTATCAAGATACCACACCGATCCCACTGTGCTTGAAACCAAGAATGTGATCAAAGACAAATCAAGTTAAAATTGTGATGCTAAGGTCTCTCCCACTACAGATCTAGCAGTCTTCTTGTTCTTCTTTTTTTGTGGGCAGTTAGTGGCGAGATGCCCATGTTCATGACAGTGAAAACACTTCACTTTGGAAAAATCTAGCTTCTTGCCTTTAGCCTCGGATTTTGTATGGTATTTATTCCCATTCCCTTTCCTTGATTTGGTAGCCAAAGTGCAACCATCCTTGGTATTCCGCCTTATCTCCTCCTGCAGAAGATCCGACCAAAGTCGCTCCTAATCCGGCAGTTTCTCCCACCCATTGATAGAGTCTTCGTAGCTGTGCCAACTCTTCGGAAGCCCAAGGAGAGCCAAGCTCACCAAGTCATCATCTACAACTATAACTCCCACATTCCCCAGATCATCCCTACATTGGAAAAAATTCGTGAGATATTTTGGAATATTGTCGCCCTTCTCCATTTTGATTTTTCTGAGCTTATCTTTCAGCACCAACATCCTATGGTCGCTACTGCTTTGGAAAAGATCTGTCAAAGACTTACACATTGAAAATGGAGTGGATTTCCTATGAAGGCTTGACACAATATGGTCTTTCACACCTTCCAACATAATTCTTCTTGTCTTCGCTACCTTCTTTTGCCATGCGTCAAGTAATGCAACATCGCTAGAAGTAGGCTTAGGAACATCACTATTGATGAACTCTTTAAATCCATTATCTTCAAGCACCGCCTCCATCCTGTCCTTCTAGGCTATGTAGTTCGAGCTACCCTCAAGGGCATACTCCAACCGCAACCCATTGAAAGACATTTCAATGAATAGTTAACTGTCGCACCAAGAAATTTCTGCAGCAAATTCGAATTGTCCACCAGCACAAAACTCAACACCGCTTCAAGTTTTCAATCTCTATTGATTAAAAATGTTCTAATACCATGTAGAAATTTATTAATACTGATAGTATTACTGGATGCTCCTGATATAACACATTAATCTTATGTTAAATATAGAATCCTTCCACTTAATTCTTTGCGGAAATTTAATCACCAATTGCAAAACACATATGAAGAAAATCAATTGCACCTAAACAAAGTTGTTTAACGGTATATCAATGGATCATGTAATAATCTCATATAAATCTTAGTAAATCAAGCTCTCAGTACAATCAAGAATCATTACACACTGTCATGCAGAAAGTTGCATATCTATGCACCAATTTCTTGCTTCCTGACAACCTGCCTCCACTGCGCAATCCCTGCTGAAGAAGACCCCTGAATGAATTCGAATTGGCCTTGCCTTGACTGTGTAATCCTCATTGGCATCTCCAATGTGTGTTAGATGCATTGAATGCATCACTATAGTCACAACATATAGTCCATCTCACCCTTTCACCTATCTCTCCACTGGGTCTCCACTGGAACTGACATGCAAGTAGTTAACTGCTGTATTTTTTCAGTTGCAAGTGAGTATCTAGTTATGAATTAATTCACTAAACTCTCACTAGTTTATCTTTAGTTAGAACTAGATACAACTAGCACAATTGAGTTTAACTCACTTAATTGAGTTAAACTAAATAACAACTCCCATAACTACTCTTCCAAATTTGTCACAACTCTACCACTTCAGTTCTAACTGAGTCCTCCATGCATGAGTCACCAACCACACTAGGAATTGCGTAATTCCTTCATCCCACTGATTTTCCAAATCTGTTCACTGAAATAAAGTGCTCCAAGAGAATAAGTTACATTTTATAGTCGGGTTATTATTAAGGGCTAATAATAATCGACATGCATCTATTTTTAGATTGACGATCTATAAATAGACTTCACCCAATATTCTAAAAATAGAATCTCATCTATTTTTCACATTTTACCAACCGTCTACAAATAGCATCCTGCAACTTATAGAATATGCTCACCATGTTTAAAAATAGAAATACACCTAAAAATAGCCTGCGGGCCCCACTTAGTGAAGGTGCTTAATTTTCACTAAGCTCATCATCTTGTTGAATCTAAACACAATGGACCTCTTGGAAATAATGAAAAAAGTTATAGCATTTATCACAGGTAGTGATGCAAATTTTGAGAATGTATATGAGCTCCAGAACAGGGGCACTATGAATCCTATGCATGGTAGAGATAGTATGGTGCTCAAATTTCAAAATAGAAAATTCTTGCAGCTAGAGCTCTTTCATGAGTTGTCATCTATTTAGCAGCAGAGAGAAACTGGAGAACTTACGGGCTCATCCACTTGGAAAACAGAAACAAACTAGCATTAACAAAACGAGAAAATGTTTTCATTCACTCTAATCTTTGCCTTATCTCTCAATCAAAGTATGATTATAGAAACACAAATTCAAGGTAGCGGGATGTGAATTTTGAATATGGGGGCTTGGAGACCCCTCATTTCTTGATGGCTAACCCCTAACTAGGATCTTCATTCAACAATACTTATTTTGTTGAGGATGAGATACGCTTTCTTGGGTTAATTATGGGAGGTTATGTTACCCTTTTGATTGGTGTACAACATGGCAGTGCTAGTTTTGGTTGTGTGGTGTTTCATATGATCAATTAGAAAAAAAAATAGATGATGTTCCATAGGATGACGTGGATGGTGGTGACTACTGTGGAAGTGGAGCATAATTAGAAGGATTTCAAGTGTTGGATTTTTCCAGATAAGCCCATTTTTTGGTAATTTTAATTTTTGACATTTTGACATATTAATATGGAATCTTCTCTCCAAATTTATAATGTAATTTTGACATTTTAAAATATCATATACATATATTTCCATACATTTTTGAGTTAATGGGTTGGGAATCATGAAGGTTTAGAATGTAGAATTCTGAAATTCCAAATTCCTAATTCTTTTACAATGTAGATTTATGAATTCTAAATTCTAAGTTTTCTCGTTTTTTTAGAATCATGGAACTTAGATTTTTTCTAAATTCTGATTTTTTTTTTTTAAATTTGTAGAATAAGACAAGTCATATGATGGCATTTGGGTTCTACATGTTTATAATGTATAATTCCAAATTTTATGTCTTTTCCCTAAAATATTTGATCTTTTCCTTGCATATTTTATAAAATTTTGGGTTACCTCACCATCAATTCCTAAATTCAGGATGGCTTCCACACCCATGCCCAATCCTTTTTCTGATCTTGAGCCACACCTGCAAATCTTGTAGCCTTTCTCTTAGGGAACAATAATTACACATGACAACTCTATAGAGTGATTTGGATAGAAATATTACAAAATATGAATAGCTCAAAGCAAATATTTTCATAGGAAAATAGACACACAAACTGGCAATGAAGAAACTGGAAGATGAACAGAGAAAAACCAGCGAAAACATGGAGCTAGTTGGGGTTGATCAGTTAAAATACAAGAGATGCATAAAGTTAATGAGAATCTCAAGGCCAAAATAGAGGTAGAAAGAGAAAATAAGCTCCTGGATTTATAAATGAATAAGGAAAAAGAAGGATCTAGAGGGATCCACAATAAAGTCATTAATACTTTTATCTTATAGTTGAAAACTTGAACATGATGAAGGGTGAGTATCATGACCTTCTATAGGAAAATGAGCTTTGAAACAAAAATCCTAAGGAATGATGAATCTAGTAGCAATATGCCACCACCATCTGGACACAAATGAGAATGAATTCGGTTTGAACAGGTTTTTGCAGCTTTGGGCATGACAACTTGAGTTTATCACAATGATCCAGGCTCGCCATTTCCTTTTTGATAGGTACAATTGAGGAAAGTGTATGATAATGAAGCCAATGGGGGGAAAATGTGGCCTTGAGATTTTTTTTTCAAATTTGATGGTCTAGATAAGAAATCAACAATTGTATTAGTAGCCCACTTCTTTTATATAATGACAAGGTTGCATTATTGCAGATAAGAAATTCACTAAGTACAGATTATTCATTACAACTCAATTTCCGTTTGAAAAAACTATAAAGGTTTGTGGTTGGTATATATCATTGTGTCCTTCCCTATAATACTATTGCAAGTTTTTTTTATGGTTATCGATTATTCTCTCCATTCACTGTGTTTCTTCAAGCTTATAGGCATGCATGTTGTGGTTTGTGGATTATTCTCTTTCTTACAATATCTATGCTTACATATCATATGAATTACTATAATATCTAATGTTTTGATGCAGAATATGTACTCTCTTGACAATTACTAGGTTACCCTTGGTCCTTAGAATGTGCCTTGGGTTTGGGCCAATGCCGATTAGTGGAATCTATATCTAATCTTTGATATGTGTTTTGCAAGGATGATTAAAATTATTATAATACTTTGCTGTTTTGTTTAAATATTTTGAGTGTTCATTACGTGATTTGGAGATATGAATTAATTTAATGGAAATTTTTATATATTTTACATTTGAATGATGTTCTTTGTTTTATAGATGATGAATCATGATGTTATTGTTTTGTGTATAATGATTTATATTTGCTTTTGGGCTTGACATAATATTTTAATAAAAATTTTCTTAATGGTTTTTGTGAACATGACAATGAGGACGGGGAAAAATAAGAGGGATGAGAAGGCTTTCAACACACATGAGCAGTTGAGGAGGTTGAGTGATATAGAGAGAGCGAGAGTGCAAGTAGACAAGAAAGAGGCGTTTCTAGGCAACACAGTTTTGTAGATCCACACAGAATCCATACAACATGATCATATGCCCCCTGTCATACAATCTCTATAATAGAGAATTGTTGTTTTTGTTTTTTTCAACAAGTGCACCTCTCAATCAGCCTATAAAAGCTCAAGTTTAGGGTGATTTTGGTAACTGTGCAGTCCTAATTTTTGGGCAGTGTGTGGAGGTTTCCTTGTAACTTTTTCAAGGATTGAAAATATGATTTGAAGGAGTAATTACTTGTGTATATGTGAAATTAATTTGTGTGATTTTGCTATTTAATTTTAGCTATTGTGTGATCAATGTTATGGTATGAAATTTAACCCTATGCTAAATTGAACTCCCTATTTTTGACATTATAATTAAATTGTGAAATGAAAACTACCTTGTGAAATGAAATTGTGATAGTGTTTTCACTTTAGATTCTGTGGAGTTTTGGTGTTTGGAATCAATTTGCAAGATTCCCACCCATGTTGTGGTTAATAACCATGTTACCACACACACATGTCAAAAATATTGTCATTAGACATGAACTGTCTAAATTACAACACGAGCTCAAGAAATTTTGGTTAGACATGACAAAGAAGTCTGTAGGGAAAGGCATTTTGAAATTTTAATACTATTGAAATCCATCCTTGCATGAATTTCTAGTTAATACATCAACCTCATCTAAACATAGATATTAGTCCACTTCTTATTATGGAGGTAATACGGAAATTACAATTTTCCAGTCCAATATCATGCTTCTCACTTGGAAAACCATTCAGAGAGTTTCCAATCCCATCGATCATGACCAAATAGATGACTTTGCAACTAATACCGCATTCTAGCCCCACAAAATGGAGGAAAGTAGAGCCTGTTCATGAGTAAAAAAGAACATAAATTCTCTGTATATACTATTGTGGAATTTCAGTTAGACTTCGTGAAAATTCCACAATTGAAGAAAGAAGGCCTGTCTTTCCTGGAAACAATGTAAGTCCTAATGGTTGGACAAGAACTAAAATCTGTATCAATGAGATAATGTTATAGTAAAGATGCAAGAACCCACAAAAAAAATGAACCCTGACAAAATGATGCCCATCCTTTTGTTTTCATCATTCATAAGACCTAATGTTAGATATTCGAACAAATCTTACAAGCAAAGACGGGGGCAGCGAAAATGTCAAGCAAAGACTCAGTTCACAAAATGATGAACAAGTTGTGGATAGGAAAAATTGGGATCGATGCCTATTGGGGAAATATAAAGCCAAGATTTATATAGGTCTTAGCTAGTATCTATGATGAGACCTCTCCAAATTGAAAAATACAAAATTTTTTGAATACCAAATGGGGAAGTATAGAGAATGAAAGAACAATAACCGACTTTAAAAAAAATTCTCTCCAAGAGAAAATTATGTAAAAGCTTACATAAGTTCAAAAAGGAAACCATGATAATAGGATCCCCTGCTACACCCATGGAACTCTGCATCACAATGTCACAAAGTCTAGAATCTGCATTTCTCAACCATAATCACAAAAATCATATCCTCAACATACAATCCACATTACATTCTAAAAAAAAAACAAAGCACATAAAATTCCCAATAAACCATCCATCCCTTAATCACTCATGGAACTCCAAATCTTAATTCTCAGGCCAAAGGTTACATTAATTCAGGAAAATGCATGTCCTGAATACTTAAAAATATATCATGTTCATGGGAATTTTGATAAAATGATTCATTGGGGAAGGGAGGTGGGAATCACCGTGAAAGCAGAGAAACTATTTCATTGTGGTGATGAAAGAGCTTGTGCTTGATACTCTCGAGATATTAGAGCACGAGTCAACATTGGAGCAACCATATCTTCCTTTCCCTTTGGATGAAGGCTAATAACACCAAATAAAATTAGATTTAACTGCTATTTCCTCTCGGCTTCTCTCCCTTCCAGTAGCCTGATCGATCCTCTTATAACATAATTCAATTATATGCTCAATGAAAGATGAATACAAACACCTGAAACTTCTAGAGAGTTATGTCGAATTAACAAAGATACCTTCAATGACATTAATAACTCAACATTGTTGTGTTTTAGATGCCAACTGGGGCATCCCTTCTCCCTCTTAAAATCATGGTGGCCAAATTCCTTTAGGACCAATTTCAAACCTACTCATTCGTAACAATGAGATATTTTAAATATCCATGATTGAACTTAGTATCATAACAATGAGCACTGTGAGCACTTTCCAAACTTCCAAAGAAAATATGAAAAATTTGCAATTTCACATTCAAACCTCAAATTCTAAATATCCCCTCAAGCTTCAGGGATTAAGTTGAATCAATTCATATGTCTATGGCTCAGAAGTTAATTGTTATGCAGATATATGTAGTGTCAATTACAATACTCATTGTGGTAAGTATGTTTTCAGTATTTGCATTGATGCACTGATATTATTTCCCTTCAAATTATTTTTCGCCCTTTAATCAACGTGAAGATAGCATTGCAAAACTACTGATTTTTGAATCCATTGATGCAATGTCATATGTTTTCTAGGTCTACTACTCAGAGCAATACATTTGTTGGTTTTTACATGAAACAATACAATGTTTTTGTTGTCTAAGCATTTCTGGGTATATTTTCTGTTATTTACCCATTTTCACCTGTGAAAAAGACGATATGACTACAAAACCACTATTCCATGATTATGTTGATCAATTTCTACAAGATATATTGTTAACATACCAATATATCATTTTTTTGCATTGAGGTCACTCCAAAATTTCCAAATTTATTTTCCACCCAAATCCGGCTCTCGGTATCTTCTTCATTATGTGCACCTTCTCTTGATAATTGAGTTTTGGAATGAAACTAAATTGAAACAAAACAAGCCCATAGGGAATATACAATTTATTTCAATATTAGTTGAATTCCTTTTTATTCATTTTGTGTTTAATGTGTTAATTAATTTGGAAATAAATGGATGAATTTTACAAAGGGCCATCTTTCCATTCTCGGTGGAAATGAATTGTTGTCATTTTTAATAAATAATATTTGCATTAATTTTGAAAAAAATTATAGAATTGAGAACATCTTGGTTGTCTCTTAACGAGGCATGGTTCTTTATCCCTTTTCTTAATAAGTTGTTGCATTTTCAGATGAATTTCTCCAACTAACTTATTCCTTGGGAGTAGTTGCAAATATCAAAATCCCATAATCTCCTACCTTATATTCAATTTTGTCTTCCTTTCTACTATTATACAGATGGTAGGTAATATGAATACTTTGTTTTATTTAATTAGGTTTAAATTTTAAAGGACTCTACTCATGCTAACTGAGTTTATATAAAATGTTAAGAGGCCTAAATGGGAAAACTGAAAACAGGTTTGAAAGTTGAAAAGTTCCACAAGAAATAATATACTTTGAATCTGATGATGGGAAGACCTTGATAGTCAGATGTTTCATTTTTACTAATCTATAAATTTAACTTTAATCCTACAATGAAAACTCTGCACCCACCATGGAAACAAAAATACAATGTCACGGTGTCTCACTTGGAAACCGATAATATTTTCTTTCAGAGAGAGAGAGAGATAACTAAGTTTGACGGTTCCAATACATCCTACATATTTTTGTTGTAAGAAGGTACTTACCATAAAATTTCAATTGTGCCATCTGTGAAACACAAAAATTCTCACTGGTGTCTCACTAGGCATCCAATGATATCTTAATATCAGAGAGAGATGGAAGTTAAAATTAATTATGAAGGTTGTAATATGTTTACATATTTGTTGTAGGAAGGGCCCTAACATAAATTTCTATATGGATCTGGTTGGAAATCCAAAATTTTCAAATGAACCTTTGATGTAATCCATGTTCTGGAGTAGTAACATGATGTACTCATATTATGGCCTGAAACAAGACATGACCCACTGGCACTGCACCAGTCTGATGGACACCATCAACATTAGTTGTAACAACCATGAAGACATCACCAAAAGTCTATGAAAAAAATGGCTATAGGATCATTCCTGGAGGTGAAATAGATAGAAAGGAAGATTTTGGTTCTTGGATCTCTCCATTTAAATCTTAATAAAATTCCTATAAAAGTAGAAATCTTCTTTTTTCATGAAGAAGAGTGAAGATTTCTCAGCACTGAACAACTAGTAATTTGGTCAATATTTTAGAAGTCAAAAGGGAAGGTGTCATGTTTCTTTCATGATGCTTGGAGAACCACTGCAAGACTTGAATAGTTGGTGACAGATCTTGGTGTTCGAGCCTCCAACTAGACATAATATACCTAAAAAAGAAGAAGTACGCAACAGATTATCCTCTTCCTTTCCAACTTCTTGTTAATCTGATTGGAAGATAGAAGGTAGCCTAAGAAAAGTGTTACCCTTTTCAACTCCTATTGAGCTCAAAAAATCCTCCGTGTGTGTGATTTCCAGATAGAAGGCCAGACCTTCCATTGCATTGAGCTTTCTTTTATTCCCCTTTGGATGAGCCATTGTTCCTCTATCATCTGTGATTTATCAACCCAGGTATGAAGGAACTATTGTTATCGAATTATCCCAAATTAAGTCTTTGATTTTTCTATAATATAGGAATATGAGATGTGCATTGATTCTCTGGAACTAGGTGTTTTATTATGGTCTTTGTAATGGTTTCAAGCCCTTGCTTGAATATGTTAAATTAGCTGTAGACATTTCACAGTGACTCAGTGGTTTTTTGTACATTGTCAAACTTAGGAGTTCAGTTTAAGTAAATTTAGTAAGATAACTATTCAACATTACATATTTTGGGATCAATATGGGATTTCATAAATATAAGTTATCCCATTTTTGAGTCTTTCTCTAGTTTGATCAGTAAGAGAAGTGCAATGGGGATCATTTTCAAGACACTCACTTACTGAATCTTGTTGTTGAGCCTTCTGCTATGAAAGCTCCTCGTTACAATTTCAACTTTCCAAAAGTGAGCTCCAAACATAAATGTTAGGGTTTGATGAAAGAAACTCTTATTTGTGTGAACATTTGAGACTTTTTATATCATATTATTTTGTATTGGACTGTTTTATATCTAAAGGGTTGTGCAATGTTGATTACTTTTATTTTTCTATTTATATTTCAACCCAAAAGGTACAATGGACAATTTTTTCGATAGTGGTCCCATTGGTACATAAAAATCGTAAGATTTGTTTCTCCTACATTTCTTATTTTACCATTATGCATTCCCAAATAAACTTTTGAAATTTACCAAATCTTCTCTTTCATTGTTCCCTTGCTTCAGTGTGTTTTTTTGTATAATTCCTAGAATCTAAAGCGTCACTTGGGCTAAAATAAAGTAGTCTAGGACTCTAGCTGGCCTGTATCCATATCCCAAAAAGTTGGGCATCTATTAACAAGCAAAATTGTAGAAAATGAATATGAAGTTTAACAAATGTTTGACTTCATGATGGTTTTTTTAGTTTTGCATGCTCCTTTTGAAATGGCATAATTTTCACTCTAGTAGACAATAAATTAATAATTAAAATTGGTATCTCAATCCATATAGACTAAGCTAGAGTTGATATTTACCTTTGTGCAACATTCCTTGTAGAGTTTATATATATATACACTTAGTCACCGTGTTTGACAATATTTTCTAGGGAAAAAATTGAATGCTATCGTATCTCAAGCAATGGCGAGTTTAATTGGGTAGGGTGCTTTTTTTAAAAGAAGGGTAAACAAATGTTCTTGTCCTATTGAACTTAAAATGTATAAAACCCTCCCCGACTCCCAAAATGTGGGTGTGCACACATGCACACACACCATAGTATTTAAAATCAGAACTAGCGGCTGACCCGATCCACTTATCAAACTAGATTTTGAATTGGAACTAGAAAAAACAGATTGGTTAGATCTCAATGAACCGATATTTATAAAAATACAAGACATAATTATTTTTTAATGAAAAAAATAAATTAAAATTTAAAGCCATGATTCCAAACCAATAGAGATAAAATAAGCAAAGTTTTCTCATCTATATACCATGTAAAGGTGAATAAATCAAAATGGCACCGAGTGCATGTAATGTCCCCAATGGATTAACCGGCCTAAGGGACAAAGTAGCCTATCGATCCCGTAGGCTATAGTCATTGATAAAGGGGAAAACTCCAAATTATTCAAGTTTTGGGGAAGCTGGGGTTAAAAAGCCCGAAGATGGGGTTTTGTTATGAACCCCATTCAATTGATTGAGGAGAAAAACCCCCTCAAGGAAATCTATAAATACAAGAGGGTTATATTTAATTGGGGGCATCATTGGATTGGATTCAATTGAGGCAAGTTAACACCTTTCTGAGATTTGGACGAGGGATTTTGTTTTTTTGTTCTTTTGGGGTTTTGGGGCATGCAAGTATGTTATGAGGTATAACAAAAGTGAATTGTTTGAACAAGTGAAATTTTTGATGTTGAAGATTTCAAACGAATTGATCTAAGATAGGTCGAAGTACTCCTTGAAGCTAGACAATCACACTTGGATAAAAATGCATTTTGTTCTGAGGGAATGCAGAACACTGGCCTAGCCTAATGCAGATTCGAGTCACTTGGAATCACTTTGTTTTGAGAAAAGTGTAAAGGGGTTTTAGGGTAACATTATGCAAGAGAACTTGTGTATCTCGTACAAAACTCTATTGGTCATCTGAGACAATGTGAGAGTTTGTCCAAGGACTATAATAGACCGAAATTCCCTGAATAATTTGCTAAGGCATTAAAGTTGGTCTGGAAGAATTCTTGAAGGGTGCCAAAGTCAAGAACAAATACTCATTATGAAATTTGTTAGCCCTTTACAAAGCATTTATTATTGAGTGAAAGATTTGCCAAGATCTTACAAGATTTTATAATTCAGTGAAAGATTCGCCATGATTTTATAAGATAACATAATATGGTGAGAGATTCGCCAAAAAAATTATATATAAATTATATATTATTGATAAAATCGCCTTCCTCTTTTCCTATGTATCATGGAGATTCACCCATTTATTATACATATAAATTTAGGGGGGTGTTTAAAATTTTCCCTGGTCAAGCGTTGACAGAGATGATGGATACTAAACCAATTCTTCAACTACTTTATAGTTTTTAACATCTCTTAAACGAGGGTTTAAAGGAGATTTACGAATAACGCCCTTTGGAGTTTGATAGTCGATTCCACAGGAATCATAGGCGGAGTAGGATACGATGAAGGTGATGGTGAATTGGCAGGTTGATATGTATCCTAACCGTTCGATGGATTCACATTACCATAGTCCTTGTTTTGAGTGGCCACCATAACATAAGATTTCAACTTTGAGGAGGAAAGAATCAAAATCGTGTTAGAGGAAGAGGGGTCTCGGGCAACCATGTGAGTCTCCTGATTAGGAAACGGGTCTGTCAACATAGCAAGAGAAGTGGAAGATTTAAGAAACTGGTTCACTTCAGCGCGGTGCAGACAATCACGTGTAAGGTGATCCTCGTTGCAAATCAAGCATGGGTATCGAGGCTTTCATTTCTCATCGAAGGGTTGATTTATTTGTTTATCCTGCGGTGAGGGGTATTTATTCTTCTTACCTTTTCATTTCTTCTTGCTTCTGGTTGTTGTTGTGACTTGCCTTTATAAGATGAAACAAAATTTATCTCAAAATCAAAATCCGCAGGAGGATGGGATTGAGGGTTTTGCGCAGATGCTGTAAGAGCAACACTAGATGGTTTACTCGCTGACTGCGAACTAGAAGAACCAATCACACCATCATCAACATGAGATTCTTACCAGGTGGAGGAGGAAATTTTTTTGAAGGTATCAGAGCGTTTGGTATCTTATCATAGAGCATGCCTGATTTAGTGTAAACAAGGTCCAAATATTGTGCACGAGAAATAACTTGATTTTCGGTCACGACTCCACCTTTTGCCACATATTTTGTTATGGGTGAAATAGATATTTGGTGACCATTCCACTAACAATTAATCGAGAACATAAGTCTTGACCAACCAGCGACGACGCCTCCACTCATGAATATGATCTTAGATGTGAGTGGAATATGATTGTTTGAATTTGGTCAAAAATTCTATTCCAGTTACATATGTGATTGAAAACTGGAAATGTTTGAGGAAGGTGGTGGATAAATATCATGAAACGAAGCTCTAGGTAATTCAGTATACCATTTACTTGCGGTACCTGTAAGCATTCGTTGGAAAATACGAAGTCGAGTGGAACCATCATTAAGGGATTTCGAATAACACCATAGATGATACATCATAACGTGCATCGATGGGTGTTCTCCTGGATGCCCATTGAATTTCAGGATATCATAAGGTAATTTAGTAGGAATGATCGACCACCAAGGCGAATGGGCAATGGGGTCATTGATGAGCCACATTAAGTCTAGAAATTCAAGAGTAGCTACAAAAGGCAAATACCGGTTGAAGTTCAGAGGAGGATGGCCTTGATATGAAGGAATATCTTGAGAAATATGCACTTGAATTCCTAGATAAGGAGGGTTATGATAATAAGGAACTTGGGTACCATCATAAGGAGAATTATGATAACCAATATACAAGTGAACTTGTTGTACAACCCCATGATGACCATAAAGTTACTGGAATGGTCGAGTTTGGATTTTTTGGCCTTGAAAAGGCACTTAAGGGATACCTTGATATGGTCCATATTATTTCCTGATGGGAGTTTTCATTTTCCCATGGTAAGGTGGGTTCTATTGGGACTACACCATAGTATGAAAGTTTTTTCCTATCGAAATTTCAGGAGTACCCTATCCAAGCGGTTGAGAATGTAAGGCACCTTTTACTTGCTGGGTAAGCAGGACCTGGGAAATACTAGATACTGATGGAAGAGGTTTTGATGCAATGATATTTTGTAAATGTTGGCTCACATATATTTGAGCTTGTTGGTGTACAGATGGATGGATAGGAATTTGAGATGAAGATGGTGCAGGTTGAGGATTCAACAATCGGTCCCAAAATGAACCAAGTTGAACAAGAAAAGTAGGTTGCCAAACACTGGCATCCATTCTAGGCTAAGGAAGACTACAATAAGGCTGATTACCAACTTTAGGTATACCAAAAAAAAGTTCTTCCCTGCCAAAGGAGACGGGGATGATGGAGGAAACTACGATCCAGATGAAGGGTGCCCAACATAAGGAGAGTTAGGTTGTTGAAGGTAACCTTCCCCCCTATCATAAGGGATAGCTTGCTGCTCAATCATAAGTGTAGGTGGAGGAGGAGGAGCCGACTGTGTGGCATTTATAAGAGAATTACCATATGTTATTCCCGAATTAGATGACATGGGAGAGGTCCAAGGACTGGAAGCCACACCAGAAAATATACCAGATAAACACTGATAACCAGGTGGGATGGATGGGCCACCATAAATATGTGTTTCTGGTGACGTTGAAAAAATATATGAGGAAGCAAAATTTGGCGTCTCAACCATAGTGGTGGACATGGACTTAATGCAGAAGAAGGATCAAACATTCTCAAAGTTCTGTGAGTTTAAAGCATTGGTGGAGAAGGAGTCGGGGAAGCAAGTGAAGGCTCTGTAGAGTGATAATGGTGGTGAATATATCTTGAACGATTTCAAAGACTTATGTATCAAAGAATGAATTTGAAGAGAAATCATAGCGCCTCATAACCCACAGTAGAATGGGGTCACGGAGAGGAAGACTAGAATTATTGTGGGTGTTGCACGATCTATGCTGCATGACCAGGCCCTACCAATGCGTTTGTGGGCAGAAGCATGCAACACTGCAGTTTATGTGCAAAACCGTTGTCCTCATAGAGTACTTGGCATGAGTACACCTGAATAATATTTTACTGGTAAGAAGCCAGATATTTCTCATTTAAAGATTTTTGGCTCATCTGTTTACATTCATGTGACAAAGGACACTAGGAAGAAGGTGGAGCTGACTACAAAATTTGGGATATTTGTGGGGTACACAGAAACACCCCATAATTATCGTGTGTATTTTCCAAACAGTTGGATGATTGTGGTGTGACGAGATATAAAATTCAATGAGGAGAAAGCCATGAAGTTGTCTCTTGAGAGGGAGCTACACTTGCATGAAGAGGAGGAACTTCTTGTTCCCAAAGCTGAGCCTCAAGATGTGTATCAGCCACAGGAGGAGGATAATGGAGTGGAGGAGTCCACTCACGCAGAGCCAAACATCAGAACAAGCAGAAGGTGTACCATAGAAGCTGAGAGGCTGAAGCTTGATGCGGTACAGAATGTAGGAGTTCCTACATCACAATGCAGACAGAAACAATCACCTAACTGACTCACTAGATACATGGCTCTCATGAGCAAGTGTATCGTGACAGAGCCATATTCCTTTGAGGAAGAAACGCAGGAGCCCACATGGGTAGATTCCATGGTGGAGGAGTATGACTCCATTGTCAGAAACAATGCTTGGGAGATTGTTCCAAGGCCAGTTGGTAAATCAGTGGTAGGTTCAAGATGGATCTACAAGGTAAAGCAAGCTACTGATGGGAGCGTCGAGAAGTATAAGGCAAGATTTGTTTCGCGGGGCTTCTCATAGATCGAGGGTATTGATTATGAAGAAACCTTTGCACCTATCGCACGATATTCTTCCATAAGGACCATCCTTGCTCTCTTAGCGCAGATGGGTTGGCACATTCATCAGATGGCTGTGAAGATTGCGTTCCTTAATGGGATCATTGAGGAAGAAGTGTGCATTGAGCAACCTGAAGGATTTGAGATCTTCAACAGCGAGTCGCATGTGTGCAAACTCAAAAGAGCACTATATGGGCTGAAGCAAGCACCCCATGCTTGGTACACACAAATCAAAAACTATTTCACTGGACTTTGCCTCCCCAAGAGTGAGGTGGATGCAAACCTATACGAAATTGTGGTGGAGGGTAAGATTTTAATCGTTGTTCTTTATGTTGATGATTTAATACTAACGGGTGATGATCAGTTGATACACTCATGCAAGGAGGATCTTACAAAGGAGTTTGAGATGAAGGATTTGGGCCTCCTTCATTATTTCCTTGGATTGGAAATATGGCAGCGAGAAGGTGAACTGTTTGTGTCTCAAAGCAAGTATGCTCGGGAGATACTAGTAAGTTTCACATGCAGGACTGCAAGCCCATGGATACTCCTCTTCGAGGAAATTGTAGGAAAGAGGATGCTACATCGACAGAGGTAGTGGATGCTACTGTCTATCGACAGTTGGTGGGTTCTCTCATGTATTTAGTTAATACAAGACCGAACATATGTTAGAAAATTAAATATTACAGAGCAATGCAACACATAAAATATGCCGAAAATACAAGCACACAAAACACATAAAACTAGAGAGACAAAAATATACGTGGTTCACCAAATTTGGGCTACGTCCACCCTGAACAGCCAGTCCTTCCTTTCTATTATCCAGCAAAATGAAGAGACAAAACCTACAGCAGATCCGCTGTAATATCCTCTGTTCTCTCTCACAATATCCCTATCTGTTTTCCGCTCAGAGAATACACATATGATACACAACCGCAATACAATACCCTCATAAAAGCGAGGGGTTTCCTTCTAGGGCAAAAAACCCTAAACTAAACATAACTTCTACCGTTAGATCATCCGCCTAATGAACGACCCAGATTGACTAGAAATTACTATACTTTTACAAGGCAATTTTACATCTATTTTTGGCTTTGGGGGCACTGGCCCCGAAACCCCCACCGGGGGACCACTGGCCCCCGGACCCCCCAGCACCCCACGGGGGCGAAAAGTCCCCCTCGCACCCCCCCCCACATGCAAGGGTGTACAATTTTCCTAGGGTATACATCCAACTAAAACAAGGATCTCTAAATCAGGAAGAAAATCAAGCTCCACACCCAACAACATATGCTATGCGGTGAACCAACTTAGTCAAGTGATGGTTAAGCCTACCAAGCTCTTTTGGAAAGCACTCAAGAATGTCCTGAGATATCTTAGGGGCATATCTAAGTATGGCTTATGGTACAGATAGATGGATGAGGTGAAGTTGCATGGCTTCATGGATGCATATTGGGCAGGTAGCCCAACAGACAGAAAGAGCACATCAAGAGGGGTTTTCAATATCGAATCTACAAAAGTTTCTTGGTTCCTCAGGAAACAAAGTTCCGTGGCACTCAGTTCAACGAAAGCAAAATACATGGTAGCAAGTCAAGCTGCATGTGAGGCTACTGGATGAGGAAGATCCTGGTCGGTTTGTTCGGTTCTCATTTAGATCCTACTGTGATTCATTGTGATAATCAGAGTTGCACTAAAATCTCGATTAATCCTGTGTTTCATGATAGATCTAATAATATAGATATCTGGTATCATCATATCAGATATTGTGTGCAGCGGAAGATCATGTTGCTTCAGTACATTCCTATGGAAGATCAAGATGTAGATATTCTGACGAAGGCACTCACTAGGAGAAAATTTGAATACCATAGAGATAGGATCGGGGAGAAGGATAATCCCTATCTTGTTGAGAGGGAGTGTTGATATTAAAAAAGATGATGATCTTAGTGAAAATCAAGCGCCTTCACTAAGTGGGACCCACAGGTTATTTTTAGGTGTATGCCTATTTTTAGAATGGCGAGCATATTCTAAAGTTAGCAGGATGCTGATTCTAGATGGTTGAGAAAATTATATCTTTGGATGAATTTATATTTTTAGAGGATTGGGCGCAGTATATTTATAGATCGCTAATCTAAAAATAGATGCATGTCGATTATTATTAGCCCTTAATAATAACCAGACTCTAAATATCAACTTATTCTCTTGGAGCACTTTATTTCAGTGAATAGGTGTGGCACATTAGCGGGCTGAAGGAATTATGCAATTCCTAGGGTGGTTTGTGACTCATGCATGGAGGACTCAGTTATAACTGATAGTGGCAAGTTGTGACAGAGTTGGAAGAGTAGTTAGATGAGCTATTATTTAGTTTAACTCAGTTGTGCTAGTTGTATCTAGTTCTAACTGAAGATACACTAGTGGGAGTTTAGTGAATTAATTATTTAATTAATTCACAAATAGAGACTCACTTGCAATTGAAAAAATACAACAATTAACTACTTGCATGTCAGTTCCAGTGGAGAGCCAATGGAGAGTGTTTAGTCAATTTAGTGTCCTAAATTGCTAACATAAATTATCGACCAGGGCTAGTAAACTGATGAAGTGTGATGCACTATATGTGCCTAAGTATCCATTTTTCTTACTTTGTTTTTTTTAGTGTTTTATTGATGTTTTTGGGTTTTTATGTTTGATGCTTAGTATGCTACTCTATGCTAAAAATATGAAGTTAGATCTATGTCAAAAGGGAGAAAAGGAAATGTTAATAAATGAATTAAAACAGAGTTTATGTGAAAATTCTGTTCCTAAATAGAAAATGATGAAAACAGAGAGTCCTAATACATGGATATTACAGCTTCTAAATGAACATTCATGAAATGAAAAGTCACTCAAAACACTACAACTTAATTTGATTCATTTAGTCAGAGATTTTTTGGAAGAGCTTGTGAAAAAGATTAACTCTAATGCAATGAGGATCTCCTAAAACATAAAAGGAAATGCTGAAACAAATAGTAACTTAAAACATTATAGTGAAATCTCATTCATTTGATAGAAGTTTATTGGAAGAGCTTGAGAAAAAGATTACTATAATGTAGTAAGGATCTCCTATGAAATGCTGAAACAACTTATAACATTACAAGTAAATCTCATTCATGAGTTAGAGGTTTATTGGAAGAGCTTGAAAAAGATACTAACTGCAATATCATGAGGATCCTTTTTCTAAATCTAAGCAAATGACATGAAACATAATGCTAAAAGCTATGATTTCAGAAAGCAATCTAAGTAAGGAAATATGACAAAATAGAATTGAAAATGACTTATCTAGAAAACATGTAAAACCTCCTCAAATAGCAGGGGCCCTCTGCTACCAATTTGGTGAAATTCTTCAGCTCCTTAAAGTTTTAATAAAAAAAACATCAATGAACTGAACTTCTTTATTGATAAACTCACAAATCTACATCCCATTCCATCTTAAGCTTTGTTACAAGACACTCTATAATCCTTTCTCTTGTTCTCCTATTTTTCACTACCCTTGATAGGAAAAATCTTCCCCTATTTATACAAAAATATGAGAAGTTATCTCATTAATGAGAGTCCATGAATCTCTCCCTCTATCTCTAGAGTTACAATCAAAATAGGAAATGATAAGTCACATGTCTTTTTAGAGTTTCAATACAAATAAGAAATGAGACACATATCTTCTTAGAGTTTCAATACAAAAAGGAAATGAGACACATGTCCTCATGATCCCATGATCTTCTCCACTCAAATTCGAATTTGGTTATGGGAGGCCACATAAAGGTCTTTTAGAAGCTTTCTTTTGACCTACACATGTCACAAAACTCATAACACATATATAGATATATGAAACTATGTTAATTTTCTAGTTTCTAATCATAAATTCACTTTAAATACATAAAATAAATAACTTTGGAAGACAAGGATCTTAACCCATATATTTATGAAAATGGTTACTTGATGTAGGGTTTTAGGTTAGATGGCTATGAAATAAGCGCTGAATGGTTATGACATAATGGAAATATGTATGAATATGGAAAACACTTTTGAGACTCAACATACCCCCCAACTGAAGTTGTTGCATGTCCTCATGCAACTATTGCAATGATTCATTTGTCCATGAGTTGATATTTTATGAGTTTTGATTCATATAGATTCGTTCCAAAATTTGCTTCTTGATATTTTCTTTTTGGCAAAGTATAATACATTTGATTGCAACATTTTTTAATGGTTGGTTCTTGTGTGAAAACCAATTTTTTTTTTGAGCAATGGTTCTTGTGTAACAATGCTTTATTTTCTTTGTTGCATCAAAGTTCATGAAAACATTTAGAATCAATTACTTCATCAATGAATTGATCATTTTCAAGGCATATAATCTTTTGGATCATGTTGCAACAATAGTTGGCTGGGAAGTATATGCGGGTGGAAATGAAATGAAAATGTGTGATAGTGTATGACACGTGGATATCAAATGATGTCCCTTCCCCCCCAACTAAAGATATGACAATGTGAAAAAGAGAGTGAGGAATTTTTCCAAAGTTACAATTTTAGCATTCTAATGAATTACATGACTAAAAATTTGAAAACCACATACCTTCACTTACCTTAAATGTGGATGAGTTGTGTATGCTGAAGAGTGTGGCTGTTGATGTTGTTGGATCATGAACTATGTAAACAAATGAATTTGATCTACTTCTTTGTTCTCTTTGTTTTCTTTTTGATGATGACAAGATTGGGATCTTTATTGTTGCTGATACAAATTGATTCCTGCTGCAAACTGCTGAAATGTTGTAGTCTTCAATCGTTACAAAATCTGATGGTACAATTCTAGTCATGCGAATAAATGTGTTGATGTCGAGCATGCAGAGAAGTCATTGGATTACCGACCATTGATAAATGTCGTTAACCAATGCGAGGCAAACTCACCATTAATGTCAATGAGTGCCAAGGTACCTAAGTACATCTTGCGAAGTGCGAATAGATGATCCTATGTCGAGCTACTTGCAAGATCTGATGATCAAGGGACATTGATGTATTCCCATGATTGTCAGCGAGAGAACTTGTCATTAATGCATACAAGCCTCAAGGTACTATTAAGGACTCTAGTCTTGGACCTAGATAATGTACTGATGTCGATAGGCCAAGACTTGTTAGAAGGGAGACCTTAAGGAATCCTCCATCAACTAACGCGAGCATGAAAGAATAATTTCTGAAAGACTATGGATGAAATTTTTTGCAGTGGATCAAGGTTTATTTGACAGGATGAAAATGGAAATGAAATGAATCAGCTTTGTAGAGGAGCTGAATGGTTTTATTGCTAGGTTAGTGAAAGCATGGAAGGAAAATATAATCACTGGGAAAAAAAAATGAGCAGTGAGGGAAGATGAGGATTTATTGAATGACTAAGTAGAAATACAATAGCGAATGTAAAGGGAAATGAGGTGAATGTTTTATTGACTGAGGAAGCATGGATGAAATGGAGATACTGGCATCTGAAAGGCTTTAAAGTGTTGGATCTGATTTTCATTAGCATGTGCTCATGCATTGATGTTTCTTTCTTTGTTGCTGATCATCTTCTTGTAAAAGAAATTAGTCTCTGAGAGAGACATTATTCGCTTGTAGTCATATGTCCTTCCTCCTGGAACCTGCAAAATAAAACTAGTACTTCTTCTGCAATGGAATGTAAGATTATCAAAAGAGAGAGGTGATCCATCTCTCTAGTTATGACAATTACACAAAAAACTGAGAATTGGTACTAATAAAACAAGTTCATGAAAGAAAACCAAAAGAATTTATACATGTTTCGAAATTAGTGCCTCAAGTTACCTGTTGTGTATTTTCAGCAATTTATTTAGCTTTTACTATTTAAAACTTTGATGATAGTTTTCTCATTATGTAGATCTCGTCGAAATATTTCCAACGACGCTTGAATCGTCGAAATCCGATATCGGAAGAGAAAGTTAGGCTAATTTGAAATTTGGGTGAAACAGTGAAGTTTCTCAGCTACAAAATTGATATTTTAGTTGCAGAATGTGCACATTTCCGTAGCTAAAATCCTGAAAAGAAGGTTAATTATACACACCTATGCAAATAATCAGTCTTTCACTTAACTAAATCAGTACCTTCTCCAGAAAAAATGAACAATACCCTACTTGTTTTATTGATGCAAAATTTTCATTTTTTTTTTTTTCAACCATTATTTTTATTTTTTTATTAAAAAAAAACTAATAAAGAAAAATAAAAAACTAACACTACCATTTCATTTTAAATTTACGGCACCAACAACACCTACCTTTACCTTTTCGCAGTCTTTATCTCTTCACAACAAATTTTCCACTCTAAGAGCACGTTTATCCTTCCTCGCCTTTAGCAACTCAGTGATCCATTTCTCGTAAGGAGCAAAACCTGCTACTTCCCTTATCAATTTCATGACAAATTCCGTCCGTTTGATCCTATTCCCTTTGTTGGCAGAAGGGCGAGGCAACATAAATCGTCAATTCCAAAATAGCGTTAACAAAGGTTCATCGCATCCGGAGGATAAATAAATTGAAACAGAATTTTAATTTCAAAAGAGTGTCCAAAAAGGAAAATCAAAACAAAAGTGCTGGTGGTTTAGGAAAATCAGGCTTATGAACGCTCATTCGAATAACTTCAGAGAATTATTAAGATGCAGGGATTAGACATCAAATAGCAAATTTAAAGCCAACAATGATGGTACTCGGACTTCAAAATAAATATGCATAACTTCTGGTTGAAGCACACAGGCCTTCACACGACAAATTAGAAATGGTAGTCATTAAAATAACGTTGTCTAAAAGCAACATAGATTCGCAATTCCAACGTCCAACTTAAAGCTTGTCAAACGAAAAGGACAAGGAGAAGTCCAATTCGCCAGATGCGATCTAGTGAACATATTTGGGCTTTGCAATAAGTTTGCAGTGTATAGCAGGTGACGTAGAATATTATCATGCCTCTCTTCTGTCTTAAATAGGCCAATAAAGTTATAAATTGCTTCCGCCATTTGTGGATGAAATAACTGCAAAATCGAATTTGGCGTTATATGTTCCTCTTTCTGTGTATCTTGGTATGATCTTGAAATGTAAGGTGGCAGCGTATGGCAAAACAATGTGGCAGCATAAGAATTTCAATTGGAATTTCTCATTAGTCATTTGAGAAATAATATCGCCACCTCTTAATTATACACAAAATTCTCTCAACTAATTTCCAATGCAATTCTATCAACACAATTCTCTCAACTGTAATTTAAGAGACCGTTTTCTTCACGCAGGCAGCAAAACAGATCTCAGAAGAACTGATAAATTCTTCCAATGTGTTGCGAATTTCATAAAACCGTTTTATGGGTTTTTAATTGCCCCTGTTCTGAGAAAAATCCACATCTCAGATTTTTCAGATTTGCTCTAGTTTGTTCAAAAACAGTGTTTCAAAATCGTGTGTTTATGTTGCTGCGTTTTCTGGGAATCAATTACTAATTCAATTGCTGTGGTTTAATTTTTGATTGCAGGTTTGATCGAAATCACATTGATGAAGTTAGTTCGGTGAAGAGTCACTCGTTTGAGAGTCTTGGATCTCTAGCAAACTTGAAGACTCTGGTACAGTCTCAGCATTAGAGAACAGATTTCAAACACTTCAGAATAAAAGTGAAATTCGTGAGATCGCAATCCTGTAATAGATGGATTAAAACGTTTGAGAGTTTCAATTGCTCATGATTCCAAGATATCAACAGATTTTCAGGCTGTTGTGGCTCAAAGAATTATTGTTTGCATTTTCTGCGTGTAGAGGCTTCGATCCATTGCTTTGGAGGCCTGCGCATATGCCCAAGGCCGAGCCATTTCCTTTTGGTTTTATTGGATACGTTGTAATTTGTTTTATCGATTTTTTTTTTTTTTTTTTATAAATTAATTGTTGTGGATTTGTTTTGTTTTTGTTTTTTGTTTTTTTGTTAATAGATTTACATATGTTATATTTTCAAAAATTAAAAATATACATATATATTATACTAAACAAAATAATTTATTGATTTTTTTATTTTTTAAGAAAGAAAAATGTGACAATTTTTTTTTTTTAAATGATTTGTTAATAAAATGATATATATTATATTTTCAAAGATATACATATATATTTTATTGAACAATACAATTTATTGATTTTTTTTTTTTCATTTATTTATTTTTTTTTTTTGAAGTTTTTTAAATCAAATGAAATGATGAAAACAATTTTTTTTTTTTTAAACATAAAATTATTTTTCTGATCCTCCAGATCACACAAAGTGCGGGAGGAGAGCATACTCGAGAAATTATTAATTTTTTTTAGATGTAAGAAATAAGGTCTCCTAATTACACTTCCCCGACAACAGCGCCAAAATGTTTAGTCAATTTAGTGTCCTAAATTGCTAACATAAATTATCGACTAGGGCTAGTAAACTGATGAAGTGTGATGCACTATATGTGCCTAAGTATCCATTTTTCTTACTTCGTTGTTTTTAGTGTTTTATTGATGTTTTGGGGTTTTTATGTTTGATGCTTAGTATGCTACTCTATGCTAAAAAGATGAAGTTAGATCTATGTCAAAAGGGAGAAAATGAAATGTTAATAAATGAATTAAAATAGAGTTTATTTGCAAATTCTGTTCCTAACTAGAAAATGATGAAAACAAAGAGTTCTAATCCATGGATATTACAACTTCTAAATGAACATTCATGAAATGAAAAGTCACTCAAAACACTACAACTTAATCTGATTCATTTAGTTAGAGATTTGTTGGAAGAGCTTGTGAAAAAGATTAATTCTAATGCAATGAGGATCTCCTAAAACATAAAAGGAAATGCTGAAAAAAACAGTAACTTAAAACATTATAGTGAAATCTCATTCATTTGATAGAATTTTATTGGAAGAGCTTGAGAAAAAGATTAGTATAATGTAGTAAGGATCTCCTATGAAATGTTGAAACAAATTATAACATTACAACTAAATCTCATTCATGAGTTAAAGGTTTATTGGAAGAGCTTGAAAAAGAGACTAACTACAATATCATGAGGATCCTTTATCTAAGCAAATGACATGAAACATAATGCTAAAAGCTATGATTTCAGAAAGCAATCTAAGTAAGGATATATGAAAAAAAAAAATTGAAAATGACTTATCTAAAAAACATGTAAAACCTCCTCGAATAGCAGGGGCCCTCTGCTACCAATTTGGTGAAATTCTTCAGCTCCTTAAAGTTGTAATCAAAACAAAATCAATGAACTGAACTTCCTTATTGATAAACTCACAAATCTACATCCCATTCCATCTTTAGCTTTGTTACAAGACACTCTATAGTCCTTTCTCTTGTTCTCCTATTTTTCACTACCCTTGATAGGAAAAAGCTTCCCCTATTTATACAAAAATATGAGAAGTTATCTCATTAATGAGAGTCCATGAATCTCTCCCTCTATCACTAGAGTTACAATAAAAATAGGAAATGATAAGACACATGTGTTTTTAGAGTTTCAATACAAATAAGAAATGAGACACATATCTTCTTAGAGTTTCAATACAAAAAGGAAATGAGACAAATGTCCTCATGATCCCATGATCTTCTCCACTCAAATTCGAATTTGGTTTTGGGAGGCCACATAAAGGTCTTTTAGAAGCTTCATTTTGACCTACACATGTCACAAAACTCATAACACATATATAGATATTTGAAACTATGTTAATTTTCTAGTTTCTAATCATAAATTCACTTTAAATACATAAAATAAATAACTTTGGAAGACAAGGATCCTAACCCATATATTTATGAAAATGGTTACTTGAAGAAGGGTTTTAGGTTAGATGGCTATGAAATAAGCGTTGAATGGTTATGACATAATGGAAATATGTATGAATATGGAAAACAATCTTGAGACTCAACAAAGAGATAGGTGAAAGGGTGAGATGGACTATCCGTTGTGACTATAGTGATGCATTCAATGCATCTAACACACTTTGGAGATGCCAATCAAGATTTCGCAGTTAAGGAAAGGCAAGATCGAATTCATTCAGGGATCTTCTTCAGCAGGGATTGCGCAGTGGAGGTAGGCTGTCAAAAGGCAAGAAATTGGTGCATAGATATGAAAATTTCTGCATGACAGTGTGCGATGATTGTTGATTGTACTAAGATCTTGATGTACTAAGCTTTGTATCAGATTGTTACATGTTCCATTGATATACATAATATATGATAGTTGGGGTTTTTAGCTTTAAAATTTCCCGACAAAACATTCTTGTTATGTGCGATTGATTTGCTTCATATGTGTTTTGCAATTGGCGATTTAAGTTCCACAAAGAATTAAGTGGAAGGATTCTGTATTTAACATAAGATTAATTTGTTAGATCAAGCGAGTCCAGTAATATACATGCATATTGTATAATTTATACACTGTCTTGTCATTTTTTTATCACAAAGTGCACCTCCAGCCACCCTAAATGCATGAAATTATGTCTCTCACAACAATAACATAATGGTAGAATCACTCTCCAAAAGAAAAAATCTTGCATATGGAAGGTTGTAAATATATAGAGGAGTGGGGTAAGTTGGGAGTTATTATCCAATTACCAATATAAGTTTTTAGATTGACCTTTGGTAGGAGGATGGGATCAAAGGATAAGGGATGGAATCTCCAAGGTAGGGTAGGATAGGATTCAAATGTTTTATATGAGGTAAATGGTTACAACAGATCCTATAAGCAAATAGAGGTTTCAGGTTTCTCTGTATTTTTCCCAAATTTCTAGAAGCAATGAAGGTGCAAAGGGGAGAAACTTGTAGGTGATCAACGTAGGTCATAGTGGAGCAACCTATAGGTGAATTCTGCCCAAAAAGAGGCTAGGGAGCGTTAGTCCTAAAACTGGCTCAGATGATGCTATTTCAGGTAGAAACTCTGGGGAATGAAAGAGACATGCTTAAGGCTTTGTGAAATGATGTTGACAAGAGGGAAAATGATGTTGATTGATCCCATTAGGAGGCCTATTGACTATATGTGACAAAATGGCCTATAACAATAAAAAAAATTTCAATAAAAAAAGCACTTACAAGACAATATGCATGTGTAATCCAATCATTTATCGAGGGAAACTTATCCAAAGAAAATGATATAGCTACAAGAAAAAATATTCTTCATGGATCACAATTCTTCGATAGGTACAAGAGGCAAAAATTATCTAGTAGATAGGCCGAATTCACAAGGGATGATGATGAAAAATGGAAATTCCCCTCCTCTATTTATCTGAGGAGGACACGTCTCCAATTAGCCTAAAATCCCCTACAAGGCAAGTAAAATCGCAATATAACCTTGGGTTAAAATCCAACCCAACCAACTTAGACATAAAATCAAATGAAATCCCACATCTGTGAGCCGCGAGGCCTCATAAGGCTAACATGATCCATGATATGATTTCCAAGTGGCAAGTGTTGAGGCTTTTGAGTGCCAAGTGTGGTGTAGAAGCCCATATAAATCACCATTTGGGGGTTGTCCCTGGAATTTCCATCAATATCCTTATGTGGTCCTCAAAATCCACTTGGGGTACCAAAAGGTGGTCTCCTAGGTCTCCAATTGCTAAAAATCCCCATATGTACTCCAACATTGATGGATTTCTTGGTGCTACTAGCCATCCCATGACTCTGAAGGTGAAGCCATCCTAATTTTTTCCTTGAATCAACTTACACCCTTCAGAAAGGTCCTAATGTCGGCTTGGGGACATGATGGTACATCTATATCATCTCAAAGAATTTAAAATGTAGTGCAAAGTGGTAAAAATTACTAGGTGCAAGGGGTCTCAAGGGGTAGGTATGATGTGTTGCTATAGCTTAGATACCCAAGGCTCTAAACACCTCACTTGTGAGTGCCAATATACCTCTCTCAGACCCATTTAATTATGTGTAAGGTTCCCAAGTCATTGGCTATTGAACCACCTAACAATCACAAGATAAAGTCTACGAAAGCAACTAGTCATCAGGGAAAATAATATTTCTTGCATCTAAGTGAACCAAGCTTGAATGTAAAGGGATATTTAATATTCAAAATAAGGTTTCCCTTCCAAAATAGTGACCTTGAACTTGCAATGGTGTTTCCTCCCTAGGTAGGAGTGGCTAAAGGAAAACCATGTTATGTGTTTCTAGCCCTCAAGGGGAAGTAACATTTCCTTAATCCACCATCCAATTGGTAGGTGTTAATGAATAATGATAGTACAAAGGGGAGAAGACTTCATGTCCAAGTGCCATGGATAAAGGAACAAAAATTATGGGAATCCACATCTTGAGTGTATATATGTGAGAAGGGAGCAATCATGGATGCATAAGTTACCACCTCTGCCTTTGTTTTTCCACCTCTCTTGCACACCTTTTACTTTTGCTTAAATTCTCTATGTATTACTGTTCGTAGCACAAAGGGTTAGAGCTTTCTTTAAATGATGCATGGAAGTTGTAATACCTCTAAAGGATGTGTAATTTCATTGCTCATGGGGGTTGGGATATGAAAGGGTTCGTATTACCTCGTAATGGAGCAACATGTGCCCAGGAATCAGGTGATGGCCACAATGAGTGAGATAGATCTTATGCTATAATTTTTCCCATATGCTAATGTGTATGTCTCGAACATATTTTTCATTTCAATACTATTTTATTTGATCTTTTGCACATAATATGATTTTTTTTTTGTTTGATTGCATTAACCTTCCAGAGAAAATTTCCAATCCCTACCCATGCATGTGGATGTTTGGGTTCCAAATCCTCGATAACTAATAGTTAGTTGAACCCGAAGAATGGAGGTGGAATATGGATATACGGAACAACATTATCTCAATAAAGGATTCCTGAGTAGTGCCCATCCTATACCCATTGGGCCATTAGGGGAGGTCCCACTGTATTAGGATAGAAGATTAATCCCCCCCCATTTAAGGTGAGGAAACAAGATCATGGTCAAAACCCTTCCTTGTTCCAGGTCACCCTATAATCCATATAAAAATCCCAAATACAAACAAGCATAAGCACTAAATTAAAAAATGAATAAAGTTCCTTTTGATTGGAAGCCCACCTTCATCCATGTGCTCTTGCTGGATGGATGAGAAAATTTATGAATGATGCAGGTGGCATAGATAGAATGACATGTCATTAGCTAGTGGTGGTTGTCAAAGGCTACATGAATGGCCAATTGGATGAGAAGAACAAGAGAAAGTTTTCTCCTATAGGATCACCCACTTTGGTGGGTAACGGTGATGTTGGGTGAAAAATTAAATTTGTCACTGTTCTTTTGTGTTTTTATTGAGATGAAGGTTTTTTAGAATCAATTTTTGGGTGGATAGGGAAATCATATGTGTTGTCGAACCTTGTTGTGCCTAGATTTTGTGGTTAGATGCCTCCGCTACTGTCCTGCTCACCCTGTTGGTGTGTCTATCTGCGACGTGTATTCTTGCTCATGGATTGGATTCTGTATGCCTCCTTTCTCATGGTTGAATTGAGGGTTTTGGGGGGGTTTTGATCTATTTCATTGAAGTGTGATTTGTCAGTCACTCTTCTATGGCGTTTTTGATCAATTGTGGGTGACAAAATTTGTTGTATCAATTGCAATCTGTGCATAGGTTTGCTTGCTAGTTATATAGTTTATTTTTGTTGCCATAATATGGTCTGGCGGTGTTTCTCAAGCTCCTAAAGGGTTGACAATATTTATTTTTCAATGGATCGCCCAAGAAAATTTGTGAAAAATGTCGAGTCAATTACATGTCTTGATCTCGGGTTTTCCTCCTCTGCAAAAAATATTGTGACTTAATTAAAGGAAACATGTATGATTGGTAATTTTATTTGCCTTTGGCCTAGATATGATTCTATTGATGAACAATATACTACTAACTAGGTAAATCATGAACCCATTGCTTTTACTATTATGGAAATGGGTATCATACCTTTTTTTTAAAACTAGGAGGATGGGGATCACATATACATGTTTCATGGTTACTGGAGGAATATTTTTCACCCACAATTCTTTGTATTTCAATCCAATGAAGGAAATTTCTTCAACACCAGTCTGGATCATACTTCCATATATCCCCCTTCTTTGCTGGTGTGAAGGAATTTTCAAGGCTATAAGAGATAAATTGGATGATTTATTTCTATGTCTATCGAAAATAGTAATAACTTCTCTTGTTCCAAAATTTGTGTTGAAATGAATTTTTCAAAAGGCCTTCTTGAAGTGATTCAAATTAACTTGGATGGATGGTCCCACCTTCAGGTCCCATATTATGAGTAGGTTCCCTTTAAGTGTAATTTTTGTCATGAATATGGAAACTTTGCAAAAAAATTTCCTAAGGATTTAGCTTCTCATTCTTCCACAAATCCTATACTATATCATCAAATTAATGATGGAAAAGGAGCATTCAATCTAGTTTCAAGAAAAAAAAATAAGCATTTTTCTAAGACTATGCAAGCTAGTAAACCAAATTCTCACTAGCAACCTTCCTCTAGTAACATGCATGAAGTTTTGGATTCCGTAGAGGTATAAGTTATAGATGATGAGGTTCATGTTGATCAGTGAGTTCTAGATCCAGTGTTTATGGGAAAGGAGGCCTAGTTTTATTATCCAATCACATTTCAAGAGTCTCCAAAGAATAAAAAATCATGCTCTAAGTGAAAGTCTTCCTTTGAAAAAATCCCTCTTGTAGAGGAGAAAGAGGACAAAGATGGAAAAGAGAATGTGGAGAAGCCTACTATCCCCCATTCTTCTCTTTACTATTCATATGTGCTAAATATTAACCATTTTTCTTCCCCTTCTTTAACAAGAAGAAAGACAGGTTGAACTAAGAAAATCCCAAAATTTGAAGCTAATAATTCTCTTGCCTCCCGTGGATATAGTGGTGGCTCAATTTATCTAAAATCTTAGAAATGTCTTGTTTTGCGCATCTTGTGTAAGAAATTTGTGAGTATTTACTCAAGTTATAAAGTAGTAGTTTCAATCTTTAGAAGGTCTAGTATTTCATCTCTTCACCCCCTTCTATTGTTGGTTGGAGGTTGGATTTTAGCTCCTTTCCTCTTAGAATCATGGAAGATTTTTTTGTAAAAGTCACTCCAATGTACCTGTTGCATGTTTCGGGTGCAAATTTTAATATAATATAAATACTCATTCTAGTAAAATAAAAATACTATAAGATATTCTATTAGCATCAATAACAAGAAAGCCTAACATTTTAAGCAATATTTCAACATCATGGTGATTTTTTGCCAATCCCATAGAATCTTGGATAAGAATAAAGGTTGGCTTCTTTATCTCAACTAGGTAGTATGTGGCAAGATTCATTAAGGAGTTGGCCAACCCTTTGGTATTTAGTGACATTACTATCATCTTCCAACCCTCTCATGTGTTTGACCAACTTTAAGGACCAACCCCTTAACCTCTAGGGAAGTGTTCACTCTAATAACCGAACCTCCCTGGTACAATTAGATAAATGGGGTAATATATATATATATATATATATATATATATATATATATATATATATATATATATATATATATATATATATATATATATATATATATATATATATGACTTGTCTCCAAGTTTCAAAAACTTAATTTGGATATCATCATCTTATTTTTCTCGGTGAGACTTTTCCAGTGATATAAGTTTTGTCCAATTTGGACTCATGGATCACAAATTATGTTCCTCTAAATTTTTAGTAATTTTAATATGTCATCAATATTTTTCTGCCACGTGGCATGTTACCACTCAGCCATGTCACATGGATACGAGGGGTATCTTGATGCCATGCACCCCGCATCGCCCTCCATGGAAAAACCTCCATATAATTATAATTATATATTTACATCGTGGTTTGCATATATCTGTTTGTGTGTGTGTGCATATAAATATATAATTATAATTATATGGAGGTTTTCACATGCAGGGTGACGCAGGGTACGTGGCATCAAGGTACCCCTCGTAACATGCCACATGGCAGAAAAATATTGATGACATATTAATATTAATAAAACTTTAGAGGATCATATTTTGTGATCCACGAGTCCAAATTGGACAAAACTTATATCACTTGAAAAGTCTCTTCGAGAAAAATAAGATGATGATATCCAAATTAAGTTTTGGAAACTTGGAGACAAGTAAACTATATATATATATATATTACCCCATTTCTCTAATTTTACCAGGGAGGTTGGGTTATTAGAGTGAACACTTCATCGAAGGTTAATGGGTTGGTCCTTAAAGTTGGTCAAACCCATGAGAGGGTTGGAATATGATAGTAATGTCACTAAATACCAAAGGGTTGGCCAACTCCTTAATGAAGCTCACTGCATCCTACCTAGTTGAGATAGAGAAGCCAACATTTATTCTTCTCCAAGAGTCCATGGGGATGGAGAAAAAATAACCATGATGTGAAAACCTCCATTTAATTATAATTATGTATTTACACACACACACACATATATGTGTGTGTGTGTAAATATATAATTATAATTAAATGGAGGTTTGCATTGGAGATGAGGGATACGTGGCATTAAGGTACCCCTTGTAGCCATGTGACATCGCTGAGTGGTAACATGCCACATGGTTAAAAAATATTGATGACATATTAAAATTAATAAAACTTTAGAGGATCATAATTTGTGATCGAGGAGTCCAAAATGGACAAAACTTATATCACTAGAAAAGTCTCACCGATACAAATAAGATGATGATATCCAAATTATGTTTTGGAAACTTGGAAATATATATATATATATTACCCCATTTATCTAATTCTACCAAGGAGGTTGGGTTATTAGAGTGAACACTTCCCTGGAGGTTAAGGGGTTGGCCCTTAAAGTTGGTTAAACCCATGAGAGGGTTGGAAGATGATAGTAATGTCACTAAATACCGAAGCATTTTCCAACTCCTTAATGAAGCTTTCCACATCCTACCTACTTGAGATAGACAAGCCAACCTTTATTATTATCCAAGAGTTGGATGGGGAAAAAATCACCATGCTGTTGAAATCTTGCTTAAAATATTAGGCTTTCTTGTTATTGATGCTAATAGAATATCTTAGAGTATTTTTTCTTACCAGAGCGAGTATTTATACTTATATTAAAATCTACACCCGAAACATGCAACAAGTATATTGGAGTGACTTTTACAAAAAATATTCCATGATTGTAAGAGGAAAGGAGCTAAAAACAAACCTCCAACCACCAATAGAAGGGGGGGAGGAGATGCAATACTAGACCTTCTAAATATTTCACCTAGTGCTTCTTGAGAACTTGAGTAAATACTTACAAATTTCTTACATAAGATGCGCAAAAACAAAATATTTCTACGATTTGAGAGAAACCGAGCCACCGCTATATCCACTGGAGGCAAGAGACTTCTCAACTTCATATTTTGGGATTTTATTAGTTGAATTTGTCCTGCTTCTTGTTAAATAAGTGGAAGAGCAATGGTTAATATTTAACACATATTAATATGAAAGAGAAGGATGGGGGAGATTAGGCTCCTCCACATTTTCTTTTCCATTTATGTCCTCTTTCTCCTCCGCAAGAGGGATTTTTTCAGAGGAAGACTTTCTCTTCGAGCATTATTTTTTGTTCTTTGGAGACTCTGAAAATGTGATTGGCTAATAAAATTAGGCCTCCTTTCCCATAAACAATGGATCTAGAACTAACTAATCAATATGAAACTCATCATCTCTAACTTCTGCCTTTAGGGAATCCAAAACTTCATGCTTGTTACTAGGGGAAGGTTTATGGTGAGAATCTGTATTACTAGCCTACATCTTCTTAGAAAAATGCTTCTTTTGTTTTATTGAAACTAGCTTGAATGCTCCTTTTCCATGATTACTCTAAGGAGATAGAAAATTATTTGTGGAAGAACGAGAAACTAAGGCCTTAGGACAATTTTTTTCAAAGTTTCCATATTCATGACAATAATTACACTTGAAGGGAACCTAATCATAATATGGGGCCTGAAGGTGGGACCATCCACACACACACACACACACACACACACACACACACACACACACACACACACACACACACACACACACACACATATCTGTGTGTGTGTACATAAAACCCTCTGCTATATTCCATCCAAAGGCCCTCGTTGAATGAATTCAAACCAAGGTTAATAGTAAATGAAACAAATACATCATAAATAATACATTCATATATATTTTTATGTGTGCAGTTGCAGTCCCACCTACCATCCAACTGTCCACATCCAACAAGCCATTCGATGACTAATAATAAAATATTCCACACCCTCCTGCTGACATCACAGGGGGGTAGCTCAATCATAGCTATGTTTCATGGTTCCATGGCGCTAATATAATTACTTTTCATTATCTGACTCATCCAACGGTCATTATCCAATTGTGCCACACCCCCCCTGCTTGCCTACGTGACCGAGGGGGAGGGGGTTGCGTAATCAACCACAATTGTTGATCTCGTGGATTTATCATCATTGTTCGTTCAAACCTAAGCCTCTGTTTCCTATTAAAACTGGCTCTCACCCTTAGTCAACGTGTATGGCTATATGGATTTTATGACTAGACACTTGGGGCTTAACTCGCTGATTCAGCGCATACGAGACCAATCTCTGGCCTTAACATTGGTTGCCCTGGAAATGTATATATATTTATACTACACACACACACACACACACTCACATGTGTGTGTGTGTGTGTGTGTGTTTATATATATGTTCATGGCAAAAATTACACTTAAAGGGAACTTGCTCATAATATGGGGCTTGAAGGTGGGACCATCCATCCACACACACACACACACACACATATATGTGTGTGTGTGTGTGTGCATTCAACCATATTCTATGTTCTATCCAAGGGACCTTGTTGAATGAATTCAAACCAAGATTAATAGTCAATGACACGACCCCATCATAAATTATACATGCATGCATATTTTTATGTGTGTAGTTGCGACTCCACCTGCCATCTGACAAGCCAATCGATGAATAATAATAAAACATGCCACACCCCTCCCGCTAACACCATAGGGGGGTTACCTTAATCCTAGTTATGTTTCATGGTTCCATGGTGATCATCTAATTACCTATTGTTATCTGACTCATCAAACAGTCACTATCTAATTATGCCACACCCCCCTCCTTGCTAACGTCACCCAGGGGGGAGGGAGGTTGCATAATCAACCACAAGCATTGATCTTGTGGATTGATCATCGTTGTTCATTCGAACCTAAGCCTATGTTTCCTATTAAATTTGGCTCTCACCCTTAGTCAAGGTGTGAGGTTATATGGGTTTTACGACTAGACCCTTGGGGCTTAACTCACTGATTCAATGCATATGAGACCAAGCTCCGACCTTAACACTGGTCACCCTGCAACATGTTTATATACTTATACTACAAATATACACACACACAAACAAATGTGTTTGTGTGTGTGTGTGTATATATATATATATATATATATATATATATATATATCTTTGTGTGTGTGTGTGCATGTGTAATTTTGTGTTATATAAATTATATGCCCTCATGTACGTATTCTTACACTTGTGTGTGAGCCGAAATCTCTCAGTACAAGCCAATGCCTATTTAACAATATACCACCATTGTGATTTGTAAGGTTTTTCCTGTAAGTTGTTAACCTCATAGTTGACTGCACACTTAGTTTAGGATAAGGAAGGAAAGCATAAGTCCAAACCGTCAACACTTATATATATATATATATTCCTAAGATTTACACAGTGGAGATTTTACCAAAATCCCACGATATCAGTCGCACTCACTGTTAGGTGACTAGACATGAAATACCATTCATCATGCTTCTTTACAAAGATCTTGTCAATCGCTTGGATATCTATAATTATCACTGTCACTTGAGTAATACAAATGTCGTGGACTTGGTGAAAAACGTGCTTCTGCATGAGGTGGCATGATATTATAGCAAAAAAATAAAGGAGATCCATACATGCTAGGTACTCTATCATCTGCAGGATTACAAAGTGACCGAAATAATTGAGATATTTTCTTATAGATGGGTTTCTATAGTGGTTGAATACTATGTACTTTAAGTGTGCTGAACAAATGTTCTATCTGTAAGAAAAATCATGCCTCAGACTGAGCTGTTGTTCTTATGTCTTCTTGGAGGTCATCCATAAATTCATTTTTTCTAATGGTCCAAAATATTCCTGCCCTTGGGCACCAATCATGTAGCAATATTTTGAACCAAGGTGACCAGTGGTTGTAGGGATTACTCATAGAGCTACATTCAAACATAAACCAAAGTCTTTTAGCATATTTGTTGTATATCAGGGTATTACAATAGTTTTCATAGCTCAATCATGGCTCATACAGACAAATATATCTTTGTCCTGCAAAAGGTGCAAATCTAATGGCCCCTTGAAACAATTTGGGCGACTCTATAAAATACGCAATATTACTTACATTACTATGGCTACTATTAATACATTTTTCAAGAATCAATTCATATGCAGGACTCTCCTTGACTCTATATATGAGACACTGAAAAAAAATGACATATGACAATATTTACATATTAAAACCCACTGAAAACCCTATGGAGTAGGGGGAGGTGATGATGAAGTTGAATATGATCAACAACTGAACATCTTGATTTATTTTGGAGCTGCTTGTCTTGTAAGAAAATCTGCTAGGAAATTATCTTTTCCCTTTTTATATTCAATTTCAAAGTTGAATCCATCCAACCATAGGCTCCATCTTAGTATCATATTGTTGCCTTATTCTAACAATCTTCTGTTTCTAAGCATCCCAACCATATGTTTCAGGTTTGTTCTTATGTTGAATCTTACTGGCTTTAGGAATAACCTTAATCTTTTGATTCCATTTTTGACAACAAGAATTTATTCATGATAAGATGGATACTTGAGTTTAGTTTCATTGAAACATCCTGATGCATATGCAAACTTCTTCCCTTATTGCATTCTTTTGCATCAAAAATCCTGTCCATACTTCATTGGATGCATATGTTTCTAAAATGTAAGGCAATTCATGTCCTAGAAGAATCAGACTTGGAAAATTTGGACCTTTTTCTTGATAATTTGAACTGTAGTCATCATAGATCTTACTGGGAGACATCTGAGGAAGCTTCCAATTAGGATTGGGGGTAAATTCCTAGACTACCACTCCGTTATCATACAAGGGTTTAGATTGTGACTTGTTTATTATCATTCCAATCCAATTAGTTTTCTTTGGGGCTTTCATATCAACAGAGAAATCAAAACTACTTGAGGCCATTTCTTACTTCAATTCACTAATTATTACGCAAGTAGGTAAGGAAAATAAATATGTGAAGGTAAAATACTATGCACCTGATGAATGGGAATCCATCGGAGTTACAATTCCATCCTTTGGCTTCAATTCTCCGGAAACATGGTCCACCAACAAAATTTGTTGCAACAAACTCTTATATCACATCTTCACACTACATACCACATCTCACTTGCTATACTGATAGTTAATATGGCTTAGAATGCTTACTCAAATAATAAAATCAACATATAGGATGATAAGGCACAATTTTATTGACTGATAACATATATTACATTACATACATTATAAATAAAGAGATTGACTATATGAGAATTTATCAACCAAATTGAAACAAAAAAAGTAGAAGCTAACACTGTTCAGAGGTCAAAGGTTTCTTGGCTCGTTACAGACTCTGCCTATTACATTGCAGGATTTTTGGCTCTGATCCCATGCAGGCTTACAAAATTTTCGCTCAGAGGTATGAATCGAACTTAACAAAGTCTCAGACTCAATACTCCCTAAGATTCCCACCACTTTAGGTTCACATATGCATCAAGTGCACATGCACAGGCTTGTCAAATTCAGACTTAAAGACAAAATAACACAGAGCTTCAGAGAGAGAGAGAGAGCTCAGAATAACCACATAGACTCTAATTCCCCTAATGGCGATACATATTCTTTATTTATATGATTTCGAGAGAGCCTCAAGCATATTATCGAAATATGACCTATCTACATAAAATGTACACACTATAGATCTCAAATCTAAATTTTTCGTAGATTCTCTAAAATGTGGGTCAAATCCCACCAAAAGTGGGAGAATTGCTCCGAGTTTCATATATTTGTCTAAAAAGTTAAATTAAGATTTTAATTTGTAGGATAGACCCCTCCACTTGGTCGCTTTTAACTCTCCTAAGATTTACGTAGTGGATATTTTATCAGAATCCCATGATACCGGTCACAATCATTGTCAGGTGACTAGACATGAAATACCATTCATCGTGCTTCTTTACAAATATACTGTCAGTCGCTTGGATATCCATAATTATCACTATCAATTGAGTAATATAAATATTACAGACTTGGTTACAAATGTGATTTTTCATGAGATGGCATGATATAATATCACAGAAAGAAAATATATCCATACATGCTAGGTACTCTCTCATCTACAAGATTACAAAGTGACCGAAATAATTGAGATATTTTCTTATAGATGGGTTTCTATAGTGGTTGAATACTATGTACTTTAAGTGTGCTGAACAAATGTTCTATCTGTAAGAAAAATCATGCCTCAGACTGAGCTGTTGTTCTTATGTCTTCTTGGAGGTCATCCATAAATTCATTTTTTCTAATGGTCCAAAATATTCCTGCCCTTGGGCACCAATCATGTAGCAATATTTTGAACCAAGGTGACCAGTGGTTGTAGGGATTACTCATAGAGCTACATTCAAACATAAACCAAAGTCTTTTAGCATATTTGTTGTATATCAGGGTATTACAATAGTTTTCATAGCTCAATCATGGCTCATACAGACAAATATATCTTTGTCCTGCAAAAGGTGCAAATCTAATGGCCCCTTGAAACAATTTGGGCGACTCTATAAAATACGCAATATTACTTACATTACTATGGCTACTATTAATACATTTTTCAAGAATCAATTCATATGCAGGACTCTCCTTGACTCTATATATGAGACACTGAAAAAAAATGACATATGACAATATTTACATATTAAAACCCACTGAAAACCCTATGGAGTAGGGGGAGGTGATGATGAAGTTGAATATGATCAACAACTGAACATCTTGATTTATTTTGGAGCTGCTTGTCTTGTAAGAAAATCTGCTAGGAAATGATATTTTCCATTTTTATATTGAATTTCAAAGTCGAATCCATCCAACCATAGGCTCCATCTTAGTATCCTATTGTTGCCTTGCTTCAACAATATTTTGTTTCTAAGCATCCCAACCATATGTTTTAGGTTTGTTCTTATGATTAATCTTATTGGATTTAGGAATAACCTGAATCTTTTGATTCCATTTCTGATAGGAAGAATTTCCTTATGAGAAGACGGATACCGGAGTTCAATGCCATTGAAAAATCCTGCTGCATAAGAGAAAAATTCTTTCGTATTGCATGCTTTTGCATCAAAACTCATGGCCATACTTCATTGGATGCATTTGTTTTTCAAATGTAAGGAAATTCATGCATTGGAAGAACTAAACTTGGAAAATTTTGGACCTTTTGTTTGATAATTTGATTTGCAGTCTTCATATATGGGGACCATTCTATTCCTTAAAGCCTCTTCTATAGGACCTTGACATATTTGGCTTGATTTTATTAAAACTGTTGAATGTAATTGAGGCTTTCCATGAACCTCTCCAATTTCTTGTGGTCATAAATGGCATCTGGAAATTATGTTAAAGCTTTCAACACATGTTCTTGTAATTCAACTTTTCCTTGGAATAAGATTAGTCCTAAATATTCAATTCTAGTTTTTACAAACTCAAACTTAGGCTTATTAAGGACTATTACATGTTTAAAAATCCTGTGGTGAAATAAATCCAATTGCTTTCTGTGTTCTTTTAAATCAAAAGAATAGATTAGTAAACCATCAATATAAACAATAAAAAATTTCAAATCTCCAAAAATGTCTTCCATTATTTTCTGATATTCAGAGGGTGCATTATTCAATAAAATGGAATTAATTTCCATTGGAACTATCCGTGTGGCACCAAAAAACAAGTCTTGTATTTGTCAGATGGTTTGATCCCTATCTGCCAGAATACACTCTGAAGATCAAATTTTCTGAACACATTATTATTCCTGATTTTATGAAATAAATCTTCTTTAGATGGTAGTGGATACCTGATAGGAAACAACGAATCATTTAATGCTCTATAATTGATCACCATATGAGATTTACCTCTCTTTTGTTATGAATGATTATTGACATAAAATGTTGGGCAAGCCCAAGGGCTTCTGCTGGGTTTGATCAACTTTCGTTCTAATAGTTCAACAATCTCCTTTTTACATAGTTAGAGATCTAATGGGGACATCTAGTTTCCTATTGACTTTTGAGGTGTTCCAGAGTAATTTTATTTGTATGGAAGATCCATAAAGTATTGTTCCCTTTACTAAAATGCATTGGGTGCATCTACTGTACATTTTGATTCAATTTTTTCTTTTATTTCTCTTATGTATTCCGGCCCTTGGATTTCAACATTTCTGATTACTTTGTTGATCTTTGCTAGTTTGTCAAGAGAACATTAAACTATATTTGGGACAGGGTCTACAATCTATATACATAGCTGGACTTACTTGGAATTTTTATAGTTCTTCCTTGGATGTTGAGGAAAATGTGGTTTGCTTCTACAACAAGAGGAATATGTCTTCTTAAAAAATATTGACCCAAAAAAATATCACTTCCCGTATCAAAACTGTACAAATTTATAGAAGTAGGAATTCCATTAAGAATACTTGGGAAATCAGGATCCATAGCTCTGAAAGTCATTAACATCTTACTTATGAATCTGAACTACAAGCTTGTGGGTTGCCAATAATATTCGGAAATGACACTATGCTTTGAACATGAATTCATAGCTCCTCTGTCTAGTTGTGCATCCATATAATATTGTTTATAACCACTAACCTTGACATATATTCTATTAACAATCCTATATTAAAATCCCTTCATTTGGAGAATATATGTACTTGGTTCTGGCTGGTGATCTTCTGGTATGCATTGTAATGCTTGCTTCTCCCTATCATGATCTTCTTCTTCTTCTTTGAGCACATATTCAAATTCTTATATCATCATTGAATCTTTTAGTTTTGCAAGTCATTTTTTTTTTAACCAATTCCTTCAAATTCTTTTTTCTTCAATGGTGGTTTCTAAGTGCAATATTTATTCTTATAGTTTGCTAGACTGGTCTATTTCTTCTTCTTCATCTAAGAGGTTCTTAATGATGGGAGTGGCTTTATAGAATTTTATATGATGAAGAAAGCTTACTTCTTCTTTGCTTATGGTATATCTTCACGGAAGCTACTTCCTGGATGGAATGATAGATGAGGGCGTATTGGAAATCTGTGCATATGTAGTAGGAGTGTCACTTGGATAATAGGCACCAAGATAAACCACTCTTGGCTACGTGATTTTGGAAAGTTGGCGTTGGACGGTTGAGAGACGTTCTAGAAGACTGTGTTAGATGGTGAAATCTCCTGGTGTGAGGGAAGAAATACAAGATTGTAAAGATGAAATTTCATAGCGTAGGTCTGCAGGATTTTCTAAATGAAACTTCTTGACATCTGAAATGAAGTCAAGATATGATGTGGATTCAGAGCAGGATGAGTCTTCAGGATGTGGATATGGTGGGTTTGAATCATATGAATCTGTGACTGAAAAATATTCTTCATTTGTGGGGGATGATATACTTGCTCCCATTTAGTCAGATCATAAATATTAGTAAAAATGTGAAACAAGTTTTACTCTTCAAAGGAAATTTGCTAGCCCATTGATTTGACTTCTTGCAAATGAAACAAGTTCCTGATTGTTCTCTTTGGGTGCCTTCTTGCCTTCTCTTGAAGTATCATTTTCTTGGTCTTTGAAACCTTTGTCTTCTAGGGTAAAACCTTATGTGGTGGATTTTCTTCGTGCATTTTTGACATTGGCAATCACTTCCACATTTTCCTTTGCTAGAATTCTTCTTTTTTTTTTGCAACCAAGAAGATAAGTTTCAACATAGATATCGCAGACACTTACATTGAAACCAAGTTGTCTCTTTACTGATTTGGCTGCCTTTTTTTAGAAGCATGCTTTTTGTAGAGTAAATACAATTTTTTCATGGAGTCCTACAAAAGAAATATTTTCAATATCTATATTTTCATCTTCAAATCTAGCCTTGACAAGATCTGGGATTCTTTCAGGCATTGCAGACAAACATTTTCTCAAATAAGCTATATTTTGTAGGCCTCTTGCCTTATAAAAATGATACCGCATTGTGCAGAAAAACTAAGGAAGTTATTTTTTATCACAAAGTCTTTGGCTCATGAACATATCTACATAATGATGACCATCAACCTTAATTTCTCCATAAAAGTCATGGAGAACTTCCCTGACAAATTCAATGACTAGCTTATCACTATTCATAATATTGCGTTTTTCAGATTCATTTATTCTAGACCACCATAATTATAAATTACCTTGGAAACCCAAAGTTATCCTTAAAACTAATTCTGACCATTAGACTCTGTTTATGTGAATATAATTTTGAGTGCTTGTTCATGCACTGCAAGGTATGGATTGCCATGAGGATTTCATTTTATATTTGTAGTTCGTATTTGTCATTGGAGCTTGATCGATGTTAGCTCGACTAAGAGTAGGGAACTCATCAGTGTCTGAAGGATCATATGGAGTTTTTCTAGGAGAACCATACTTGGCATTACACCATTTTTCCCATGCAGATTCAAAAGGTCAGTTTGGTCTATCGCCATTTGCACTCCTGGGTATTTTGTTGGATCCTTCTCCTTCTTTTACCATTTTTATTTCTGCTCTATTCTGTGGTGGTATATCAAATACTGGGATCTGTGATTGAACTAGAGCCAATTTTTCTCTAGCAAATGAAATAACATTTTCAAATTGAAAAATTTTGGGATTATGTACAAAGAATTGTTTGAGTAGTAGTGGAGTATTTTTCTCCTTTGAGTTCCTTTCTTCTAGCTGGAATGTGTGGCTATAAACTTCTACTGCAGTAAGTGCTTCTTCTCAATCGAGATTTTTATTTTCCAGGCTCACCTTTAAATCTACTACTACTTCCATAATTTTTTCTAGATTCATATTTAAATTTTTTAGCTTATCAAAATGCTCAAAAACCTTTTGACTCAAATCATCTAAAGTAGAATGGAGTCCTGGCACATTGGATTGTACTGTAAGAACTTCTTGTGATAGGTCATCTAGATTCTGTGATTCTGTGATAGGTCATCTAGCTTCCCTGTAGTCTTTTACATTCATCTCAGTGAGACCTATAGACCTCAAAATTATCGTTCTTGCTGAAAAATTAATTAATGCTAAAATTCGACATACTTAGAATTTCATGCATACATTGTGTGGATATTTTCACACAGTCAAAGGTATACATGGGGTAAAATATCTGCCCCAGTATTAAAGAAAACATAAGTCATCCACATGAACGAATCTATGTTTCTTATCAATTAGAACTTTTAAATATTTTCAGACCATTAGTTAATATTCAGTTATTCTTGATGTTTATCCAGTAGCAACAATAAACAATAGAACACAATAAACACATGAATTTTAGGTGGAAAACCCCCTCTGGGTCAAAAACCACTGAATTCTTTTCTAATAAATTCTTTAATCTTTAGCCCCAACTGGAATGAAATGTACAACTTCCTAGAATTTTAAAAAAATCATTCTTCTCCAGCTCCCACTGGAAGGACGCTCCAACGCCCTGGTTTCTTTAGTAGTCAACTGAATGGATGCCCCGACATCCTAAACCGACCTACCACCCTGAAGTGTTCACAGGCTCCAGCCTGTAGGTGACTTCATGCACCAAACTAGCACCTTCGTGCCACCATATAATGATCTTAAATAAGACGAGCATGGAATCATGTACTAGGGACAATGATCCACGATAAAAAATGATTCACAATGATTTTCTTGAAATAGACCAATCAGCCAATCACACTATGACTTGCAACCCAACAATAACATTATCCAACAATGACACTTATACCTCCCAACAATGCCTCTCCAAATCTAGGCAGATTGGCTCTTTTACAATAATGACTCTTTTGCAATTTTACAATGATGATTTTTACAATACTAACTTTTGACATGACCTGATACTTGACTTGACATTGCTTCTTTGAACAATAGAAACTGTTGAGGTATTGTTTTGCTTGCTTCAAGTAATGGTGCTTTGGCGTTGTGTTGTCCTTCTAGTATGTGTCTGAGTTGTCCTATTGTGTCCTCCTTCTTGCACATGCATTAATTAACAAGACCCAAACCAATATACAAACAAAATACTTACACTGTCCTGCAAACCATATGTCAGAGAAATATTCAAAATTCAAATTTAAATACGTTCAACATTTATGAACAAAACCCAATCAAGAATATACTTACATTGTCCTACAAAAACACATGTTAGAGATGATATTCAAATCAAAATTCAAATACTAATCATACATACCTTGTTTTAGCAGACTTACCCTTCACTGTTGATTTGTTCTCCTTACTGCAGTGATCCTTGAATGCATATTTTTCTTGCCTTCTAGAAGCTTGATATTTAATATGCCGAATTTATGTAATTTCAGATCTCCAAGATCTGAAATTTCATCCTCTGGAAGCCCTCTGAGTCCTATTTCTAACCCCATAGGTCTGATCAATATTGGATTCTTCAAGAAATATTTATGCCCAATCTCCTACGACGACCTGATTATAGACTGGTTCAGTAGATCAAACTTATATGAAGTGCCACGTGTCACTGTTTCAACCTTTGGTCATACAAATGATATCCTACAAACTAAAGTCTGTCCTCTTTCTGTAACTTATTACGAAATTTGAATCCAATTCTCAGAGAGAAATTTATGATGATTTTCCCAAGTTCACCTGTTTGACATGAAATTCAGGAGCATGCGAAAACCCTAACTTCCTCAGATCATATCTCTGAAAATATAGCGAACCAATTTATGAAATTTGGTCACGCGCTTCATCATGATTTCAACTCAAATGGATTTTTTTTTTCAACATCTGAAGCTACACAGAAAAAAAGCTATAGTGATAATGCCACGATGACCTATTTTAAGTAGAGAAATCCTTGCATCAGGAGGATATGAGGGTCACAATTTATATAAATGCTTAGGTTGAGAGGGTATTTAACAAGTTAATATTGGAGGTATTTTAAGAGTTTAAAAAATTATTAATTATTGAATATTCAATGACCACAAAAAATTATTAGTGTCATGCTACAACCCCATGGGGTTTTAGCCCACTAATTGGGGTTACTAACTTCAAACATGAATACCTCTCAAACCATGAAGAATTACGTGTCGCGACATATATCAAAGAAAACATCTCGACAAGTAAAAACCATCCAAAATATCCTTGACTCGAAATAGAGTAAGTTATCAAGTAAAAATTCCCATGCAAGATCGAGGTAGACCCTAGTATTGCTTGGGTTGACATCAATGACAACCACTAAAAAACATATGTATGTCTCAAGGGTTAAGATCATAAGTTTGTGCCTAAGTTTTTTCATTGTAAAATTATACATATGTGTAGATATATAAATGCAGTCAATTCAGCCTGTTGATAAACGGTTGTCATTGATGTCAACCCAAGTAGCACCAGGGGCTACCCCGATCTTGCATAGGAATTTTACTTGAAAAATTACTCTATTCCGAGTTAAGGATATTTTGGATGGTTTCTCCTTGTCGAGATACTTCCTTTGATATATGGAATGCCATGTAATTATTCATGGTTTGAGAGATATTAGTGTTTGAAGTTAGTAACCCCAGTTAGTGGGCTAAAATCCCATGGTGTTGTGGTATGACACTAATCATTGATTGTGGTCATTGAATAGTCAATAATTAATAATTTTTCAAGCTCCTAAAATCCCTCCAATCTCCACTTGTTGAAGACCCTCTCAACCTAATCATTTATATAAATTGTGACCCTCATATCCTCCTCATGTAAGGATTTCACTAGTTAAAACAGGTCATCGTGGCATTTTCACTATAAAATTTTCTTGCGAAGCTTAAGACGTTGAAAAAAACCCATTTGAGCCAAAATATTGATGAAGCGCGTGACCGAATTTTAGATATTGGTTTGCTATAGTTTCAGAGATATGATATGAGGATGTTAGGGTTTTTGCAGGTTCTCGAATTTCATGTCAAACAGGTAACCTTGGGAAAATTGTCATAAATTTCTCTTTGAGCATTGGATTCAAATTTAGTAAAAAGTGACAGAAAGAGGATAATTTTTTTTTGTTGGGTATCATTTTTAGGACCAAAGGTTGAAACAGTGACACGTGGCACTTCATACAAGTTTGCTCTACCGAACCAGTCTATAATCAGGTCATCGTAGGAGATTGGGCATAACTATTTCTTGAAGAATCCAATATTGATCAGACCCATGCGGTTGGAAAGAGGAATCAAAGGGCTACCATAGGGTGAAATTTCAAACCTTGGAGATCTAAAATTACATAGATGCAAAATATTCAATATCGACCTTCTAGAAGGCAAGACAAAGTATGCATTCAAGGATCACTGCAGTAAGGACAACACATCAACAGTCAAGGGTAAGTCTGCTACAAAAAGGTTTGCTGATTAGTGTTTGAATTTTAATTTGAATACCATATCTAACATGTGTTTTTGTAAGACAATGCAAGTATTTTGTATGTATGTTTGATTTGGTTTTGTTCATAAATGTTGAACGTATTTACATTTGAATTTTGAATATTTCTCTCACATATGGTTTGTAGGACAGTGTAAGTGCTTTGTTTGTATATTGGTTTTGGGTCTTGTTCATTAATGCATGTTCAGGAAGGAGGACACAATAGGAAAACTCAGACACATACTAGAAGGAAAATGCAACACCAAAGTACCATTACTTGAAGCAAGCACAACAACACCTCAACAATTGCTAGTGTTCAAAGAAGCAGTGTCAAGTCAAGTATCAAGTCACGTCAAAATCCAATATTTTAAAAATCATTTGAAAAATTGTAAAAGATTCATTATTGTAAAAACATCATTATTTTAAAAGAGTCAATCCGCCTAGAGTTGGAGAGGAATTTTTGGGAGGTATAAGTGCCATTGTTGGATACTGTTATGGTTGGGTTGCAGGTCATAGTGTGATTGGGTGATTGGTCTAGTTCAAGAAAATAATTGTGAATCATATTGAATCATCGATCATTGTCCCTGGTACGAGATTCCACACTCTTGTCTTATTTATGATCATTATAGGGTGGTAGGGAGGTGTTAGGTTGGTGCATGAAGTCACCTACAGGTTGGAGCCTGTGAATACTTCAGGGTGTTAGCTCGGTCTAGGATGTTGGGGCATCCATTCGGTTGAATACTGAAGAAACTAGGGCATTGGGGTGTCCTTCCACTGGGAGTTGGAGAATAATTATTTTCTAGAATTCTAGGAATTTTTACCTTTCATTTCAGTTGGGGCTGAAGATTAAAGAATAAATTAGAAAAACGTTCAGCTATTTTTGACTCAGAGGGGGTTTTTCACCTGAAATTTGTGTGCCTATTATGTTTTATTGTTTATTGTTGTTACTAGATAAACATGAAGAATAATTGAAGATTAACTAATGCTCTGAAAATATTTAAAAGTGCTAATTGATAAGAAATATTGATTCAACCCCCCTCTCAATATATCCAACAATTGGTATCATAGGTTGGTTCCTTGAATAACAGTCTAACAACTGGAAGGAGATCATGGAGTATGCTAAGAATAGAGTTCCTCTGTTCAATGGAAATAACTACACACTTTGGAGTGGAAGAATGCAGGTTCATTTACTGGCGCAAGGATACGAAGTATGGGAAATCGTTGAAAAAGGATTTACAGTGACCCAAGATGAACGAGGTAAGAAAAATATGGTATATGATGGAAATGATAAAGATTTCATTATCAGTTGGCTTATCGAATATTTCTATCTTAAGGTAATGAGTTGCAAAACTGCTAAAGAAGTATGGGGCAAGCTTAAGAATATATATGTAGGTGACTCAAACGTGAAAGAAGAAAAGATTCAAATTTATAGGGAAAAATTTGAGCAACTCAAAATGAAGGAAGATGAAAATATTGATGCATACTTACATCTTGTTGATGAAATAAAAAATGCATTGGAAGGTTTGGGAGAATCTGTTGACATGACAATTTTTGTCCGAAATATCCTTAGATCCTTGCCAACAACATTCAACCCAAAGTTATATGTCTTGGAATATAGTTTGAATCTAACTAATATCAACAAAGATGAATAGCATGGAGTGCTTAAGGCATATGAAATGAGGATTGAAGAAGAGGACGACACATCTCACCTAGAAACAACATTCGTCGCATCCAAGAAGACTAGTAAGGACAAGCATACTCCAAAAGTGAAAACTTGAAGTTGTAAGAAGAAGAAAAGAAAGAAGATGAAGAAGAATTTTTAGATAAAGAATTTGCCTACTTCAAGCGAAAAATGAGAACAGGTATAGGGAAATTCAAAGGTAAAATTCCATTGATATGTTTCGATTGCGGTGAGGATTGGCATTTTGTAGCCAAGTCTCCTCACAAAAATGAGGCTGTTATGAAACGAAAGAAAGGTCTGAGGAATTTCAACAAGCAAGGAAAGAAGAAACGGTTTAAGAAGAGTTTCTTGTCCAAAGAAGATAGCTCCTCATCTGATGAAGACAATGATAATGAAGAATAAATCAACGGAAGACAATTGTTTATGGCCAAGCATAATAAGCAAGAAGCATCTGACGAAGAAGAAGACGAAGAACAAGAGATGATTGAGGTTCAAAATGAAGTGATCAAGGTTATCAAATAGCTCAAGGTCGAGAAGAAGCATGTCAACACTCTTAAAGACAAATTAAACATAAAAAGGGAACATGTCCTAAATCTTAAAATCAAGGTTGAAGAATACAAACGAGTTGAAGAATCACTGAGGAAATAATTAAATGAAAGCAACAAGGAAAGAGAAGCATTGAAGTCTGAAATAGTTTATCTAAGAAAGTACGTGAAAAATGGAAAAAAATTTGAAAACTACACCAACAGCTCCAAGGCATTGGAAGAAATGGAAAAACTCTTCAAAACTACACCAACAGATCCAAGGAATTGGAAGAAATCATCAACAATCAGCGGTCAAATAGTGACAAGACTGGTCTTGGCTACAAAGAAAAATCTGAAAAGGAGCCAAGTCCTTCTAGTGAACAAAAGAAGATGGATATGAAAAATCTAACAAGCAGGTATACCTCCTAGCCAACTCAAGAGATCAGGACTCGTAGGAAGAACCATGTGAGACAATTCCTTGAAGAAGATTTCCTCCTAGTTATCAACCTATCTTCTATGGTCATTTTTATTCATGTGGGAGGTTTGGAAATAGAGCTATAGAATGTCGCACATATGTTTGGAATAAATACAGTTTCAGGAGATCTTTTAGAAATGGATATTCTAGAATTCAGCAAAATATTAACAGATTTGATCATTTGAGAGATGATGTTGAATGTTACAAATGTAACAATTTTGGACACCTGGATAAATATTGCAGACTTGGAAGTTCTTCAAAGGAATTCTTGCAAATTTAGAATGAACAAATATGGAAAAAGAAGACTGAAAAATGTGATGTCGCTCTCAAGGCTCAAAGCAACAGAAACGTTTGGTATGTTGATAATGGTTGCTCAACTCATATGACTGGAGATAGGAATAAGTTCATATCCTTGAAGTAAAAGAAGGATGGAACAATGTATTTTGGAAATGACATGTCTTCAAACGTCATAGGATTAGGTACAATCACACTTGGAAGTAAGAATGCATTAGAGAACTATGTGTTGTTGGTTGAAAATATGAATCACAATCTGCTCAGCGTTGGAAAAATATGCGATCAAGGACACACGATGATATTTTACTCTAAGAAATATGAAATTAGGAAAGGAAAGTTCAGTAAAATTGTGGCTACAACAAGCAGAGCTCCAAATGACATATATATTTTGGATGAGACACCTAAAGGGTGCTTTTTGGCGAAATAAGACGAAAATTGGTTATGGCATAAATGAATGGGACATATAAATTTTGACAATTTGGTCAGGATCAACAAGAAGGAAGAAGTAAGAGAAATGCCTAAAATTTCCAAACCTACCCATACGATATGTGAATCTTGCCGGCACAGAAAACAGACAAAAGTTGAGTTCAAGACAAAATAACACTTTACATCACGTCCATTGGAATTAGTACATACTGATTAATGTGGTCCCATGAGAACAAAAGGTTTAGATGGAGAATTATATTTTATGATAATGATAGATGATTACACTAGAATGAAAACCGTCATCTTCTTAAAGAAAAAGGCTGAGGCATTAGAGTGTTTTAGAATCTACAAGGAACTGGTAAAAAATGAATCTGATTTGAAGATCAAATTTCTAAAATCAAATAATGGCGGAGAATTCACTTCCAAGGTATTTCAACAGTACTGTGACAAAAATGGAAAAAAAAGGAAATTCTAAACAGCCAGAACACCGCAGCAAAATGGAGTTGCTGAAAGAAAAAACTTAACTGTACATGAAATGGCCAGAACAATGTTAAATGACTTAAAATTAGATGATAAATTCTGGGTTCAAGCAATTGATACAACTATATTCATTATAAACAGAGGTTTGCTAGGAACAATTGTAACATGAATCCATACGAATTATGGAAAGGAAGAACGGATAACGTCAAATACTTCAAAATATTTGGAAGAAAATGCTACATCAAAAGAGAAGACAAAAAATTGGGCAAGTTCGTTCCTTGTGTCGATGAAGGTATTTTCGTTGGTTATTCACGCAAAAGGAAGGCTTATAGATGCTACAATCTGAGGAAAAAACAAATAGTGGCAAGCATAAATGTTACTTTTGATGAAGATTGTGTTACAAAGGATGACGATGAGATTGTCCCTTCAAGAAAATCTGAGGTATCTAAGGGAGATATTTCAAGGATGAAGAAGAAGCTCCAGAACAAGACCAATCAAATAAGGAAACAAAAATCAACCAAAAGGAAATAATAAATGATTAGTAGGATGTACACGAAAATTCTCCAAAATATTTAAAATAATGATGTCAAAATAATCATCCGTCAAATAAAATCATCAACAACATAAATGAAGGAATTGGAACCAGAGGAAGTCGACAACTTCATTCATCACAGCAAGCCCACCTTGCTTTTTTAGCAACTTTGAAATTTTGAGGAATCTAGTCAAGATGATGTTAGGTCCCTATATTACTAGTGTAGTCCCTTATTGTTGTTAGTGTAGCCTCGTTATTGTTATTGTTGTACCCCTACAGCCCCCATATTGTTATTATTGTGCCCTTACATTATTATTGTTAGGTCGGCTAGGATTATATTGTGACCCCATGGACTCCTATATATAGAAAGGAGGTTTTTTCATTTGTATCATCCAAATATTGTTCATTTATGTAATGTAAAGGAGGTTTCCTCCTCGAAGTGGTTGATTTATAAGGCATTGATCTCTCTTTTCTTCTATTTTTGAAGTTGGTTTCGTAACATTTGGTATCAGAGCATTGGATTCTAAAAGAGGTGACCTTGGGAAAATCTTTAGAACTATCTCTCTTTGAGCATCAGATTAGAATTTTGTAAAAAGTGTCCAAATTACATGGACTGTAGTTTCCTTTGTATCAGTTTCAGAGCCGAAGGAGAAAACAATGACTTGTGGCATGTTGTACAAGTTCGTTCTACTGAACTAGTCCATAATTAGGTCATTGTGAGAGACTGGGCATAAATTTGTCTCGAAGCATCCAAATTAGGTCATACCTATGGCATTCGAAAGAGTTTTTAGAGGGCTAATACAAGAACGAATTTTAGATATTGAAGATCCGAAATCACAGAGATAATTCAGTTTCAATATCGAGCTCCTCAAAAGCATGAAAAAGGTGTGTATTTTTTTTCAAATTGCATAAGTCTTGTTTGAAAAATCAGTTTGAAGTGATTCCAAGGGCATATTGAAGCATAAATATCAGTATGGGGTTCTAAAATTACCCATAAAAAGAATTCAACACCCATTAAGCCCTCAGAATACTCTAATATGACTCATGAAGAGGAAGAAGTACAACATGATATATCAAAAGTACAAGATCAAGTGCACCAAATTTCATAAAAGGCGTGGAAAGGCGTGGAAGCTAAGATGGATGGTTTAACGAAATGCATGGAATCTAAGATGAATGGCATGGAAGGTAAGTTGGATGGCATCAAAGCTAAGATGGATGACACCGACGAAAAAATGAAAGACAACATGGAAGACATGAAGAATGATCTAAAAGCAGACATGGAAGATTTGAAGGAAGGTTTGACAAAGTTGATACAAGAAATGATTCCTAATGGAGAAAATATAGTATAGGAAACTCATAATGAGAAAAAAATAAATGTTAATCATGATTTCATAAACTCTAATGTTGGATGGAAGACCCACCATATTATAAAGATGGATATGAGGAAGTTTTATGGCAAGGATCCCGTAACATAGATACCACAGATGGAGCAATATTTTGATCTCCATAATTTGCAAAACACACAAAAGGTACACATTGAAACTTTACATTTAGAACAAAATACATTTGTAACGGTATCAATGGCTTTGTTCTCATAAACAAAATTGTTACTTGGTCAATTTTTACGGAGGAAATGATAGCACATTATGAGGATACAAATAACAACACCTTCTTTAGCCAATTGATAAATCTCAAACAAAAGGGTTCAACGGTGGAGCACATTGAGGACTTCCAAAAATTGAATATAAGGGTAGCTAATATTCCATAGGAACACATGATTGATGTCTTCATAGGGACTTTAAAGGATAAAATCCAATATGAGGTTCGCCTTTGGGAACCTGATTCATTGGAGAAGGCATTCAGGTTGGCAAGAAAAATTGAATGTAAAATTATGGCGACAAGGAAGCCTACCACTCAAATCTATAAATATGGAAGTGTTGCTACTCCTATACTTCCACAACCTACAAGGTTGACACCACAATAATTGGAAGAAAAAAGAGCAAAAGGGATTTTCTACAGTTGTGATAACAAATACACCAAAGGTCATAAGTGTGTTGACAAGAAATTATTTTACATAGATTTTGAAGAGGAGGAAGAAAATGAAAAAGAAATTTCAAAAGAAGAGGATATAAACCAGGAACCAACCCTAGAGAAAGAAGAAATGAGTCTGAACATATCCTATAATACATTGGAAGGAATTACCACTCCTCAAACTCTCAAGATAAAAGGACATGTCAAGAAGAAAAAGGTAATAGTGTTGATTGACTCGGGTAGTATGCATAATTTTATTCATTGTAAGGTAGCCAAGGAATTGAATTGCTTCCTATACCTAGAACTAGAATGTCAAGTGATGGTTGAAAATGGAGGAACTATAAATTTCTCTGGAAAATGCCATAATATCAAGCTAACCATGGGGGAATATGTATTGAATAGTCCAATGCTTTCCATTCCAATGGGAGGTGTTGATTTTGTATTAGGAGTACAATGGCTACAATATTTGGGGATGGTAGCTTTTAATTTTTAAGAACTTTTCTTGAATTTTTATTTTTCTAAAGGAAAGGAAGTTGAATAACGGGGTATCTAGGGAAGTTGGGAAAGATAATAAGCTCTAATGTCACGAAAAAGCTTATGAAAAAAGAACAACGAGGCGTAATTGCACAATTATGCTCACTAGAAGTTCCAACGTGAAAATAATCTATTCCTCCAGATCTCCAAAAAGTATTGGACAATCATTCCAAGGTGTTTGAAACTCCCATAGGACTCCCACCTATTCGTGATCATGATCATGCTATTCATTTGATTGCAAGAAGTGTTCTTACAAACGTCAAGCCTTACAGATATCCTTATGTCCAAAAGAGCGAAATTGAAAGTATGATTGCAGAAATTTTAGAGGTTGGTATAATTCGATTGAGCCAAATTTCTTTCTCTGCTCTAGTAGTGTTGGTGCAAAAGAAGGATGGATCATGGCGCATGTGTCCAAATTATAGGGAGCTCAATAATCTCACTATTAAAGATAAATTTACCATTCTTGTGATTGATGAATTATTGGATGAATTACATGGAGCAATTTATTTTACCAAGTTGGATCTTCGTTCAGGATATCATCAAATTAGAATGAAGATTGAAAATATTCCGAAAACAACATTTCGAACTCATGAGAGTTATTATGAATTTTTGGTCATGCCTTTTGGCCTTACCAATGTACCTTCTACATTTCAAGGGTTGATGAATTCCATTTTCAAACCCTTAGAAATTTTGTGTTAGTATTTTTTGATGATATAATAATCTACAACAGGTCTTGGAAGGATCATGTTCAACATGTTCATAGGGTGATCAAACTATTGGAGGAGAAACAATTATATGAAAAAACCTCAAAATGTTTCTTTGGAGTACAAGAGGTGGAATATTTGGGTCATATTGTATCTCACGAAGGTGTTAAGGTAGACCTTAACAAAATTAAAACCATTAAGGAATGGAAAGTCCCCACAACCATAAAGTAGTTTCTAGGATTTCTTGAGTTAACCGGGTATTATTGTAAGTTTTTAAAGAATTATAGGAGAATAAAAGCACCTCTAACAACATTATTGAAGAAAGATGCATTTTCATGGACTCCTGAAGCAACTAAGGCCTTTGAACATCTTAAAGAGGAAATGTGTCCACCACCGGTCATAGCTATGACAGACTTCACAAAAACCTTTATCGTGGAATGTGATGCCTCAAGAAATGGAATTGGTGCTGTTTTAATGCAAGAAGGAAGACCCATTTCTTTTGAAAGTCATCCAATCAAAGGAAAGTATTTACAGAAAGCTATCTATGAGAAGGAAATGTTGGCAATACTACATGCACTAAAAAATGGCGACCTTACCTAATGGGAAGACACATCAAGGTAAAAATGATCATGATAGTCTTAAATACTTTTTGGAACAAAGAATATCTTCACAAGAGAAAAAAAAAAATGGGTCACAAAGATGTTAGGTTATGACTTTGTAATCATCTACAAAAAATGGAAGCTAATTGTTGTTGCAGGTGCACTCTCAAGAAAGGATGAAGAGGTGGAAGCATTTCTTTGTGCCATTTCTATTATCCAACCAGATTGGATAACCGAAGAAAGGGATGAATGGAAAAAGGATGAAGAAGTGTGGACACTCATTCAAAAGTTGCAACAAGATCCTACTACATCTAATACATTTAGTTGGAAAAATGATTCCTTATGGTAAAAAGATCGCTTATATATTTGTAAGAATTCCCAACTAAAACAAAAGATTCTTTTGGAATTACACACTTCTCCCTTAGGAGGACACTCAAGATTTTTAAAAAAACTTACCACATAGTGAAGAAAGTTTTTTTTGGGATGGCCTTAAATCTGATATTCAAAAGTTTGTGGTGGAATGTTTGGTTTGCCAGCAAAATAAAGTTGAGACAATTAAGACCCTGGGTCTTCTACAACCTTTATCCATTCCAAGTCAACGTTGGGAGGAGATTTCAATGGATTTTATCACATGTTTACCTAAGTCACAGAAGGAAAAGGTGTCATCATGGTGGTAGTTGAATAAAATTACCAAGTATGCACACTTTTGTGCATTATCTCATCCATATAAAGCAAGTACAGTTGATACTGCACTTATGGAAGCAATTCAAAATCTACATGGAAAACCAAAGATTATTGTAAGCGATAAAGATCCCATTTTTACTAGAAAATTTTGGATGGAATTATTTTCTTGTTTGGGTACTCAAATAGCTCATAGCTCATCTTATCATCCTCAATCCGATGCGCAAACTGAGATAGTGAAAAAATGTTTGGAAGGATATCTTTGTTGTTTTTTATATGATAAACAAACAATTTGGGTCAGAAATCAGATTTTCTTTCTGTCTGAATGGTGGTATAACACTTCCTTCCATACTATAGAAAAATGACCCCATTTATGGCACTTTATGGATATCATCCACCATCCATCTCAGCATCTTAAAGAGAAAATTCTAAGGTTCAAGTAGTGGAAGATCACATCGAGCATAAAAAACGAGTTCTCCAACTCTTAAAGGATAACCTCAATTTGGTAAAGAATCGAATGAAACAATAGGCATATCAACATCACAGTGAAAGAATTTTTATGTAGGAAATTAGGTATTTTTACAGCTACAACCATACAAAAAATGTTCGTCAAGCAAGCTAATACAGATAATAAACTATCACCGAATTATTATGGTCCTTACAAGGTGTTGCAAAAGATTGTTATTATGGCATACAAATTGGAGTTTCTTGCATCTTACCTAGTGCACTCAATTTTCCATGTTTCATGCTTAAATAAGGTTATAGGTGGCAAAATTCTCGTTCAAAAAATATTTCCGAGCTTGATGAGGAAGGAAAAATCATATTGGAACCTAAAGCGATCTCAAAAACAAGAACTAAATGCTTTACAAAATCGATCGATTTTGGAAGTATCTCATCAAGTGGAAGAACTTACCCACTGAAGATTCTACATGGGAGGATGATAATTTTATACAGAAGCACCCAGAGCTACTCAAGCATTGAGGACAACATTTTTTTGAAGGAGAGGGGCATGTTAGGTCCCTATATTACTAGTATAGTCCATTATTGTTGTTAGTGTAGCCACCTTATTGTTATTATTGTACTCCTGCAACCCCCATATTGTTATTATTGTGCCCTTAAATTATTATTTTTAGGTTGGCTAGGAATATATTGTGACCCCATGGACTCCTATATATATAAAGGAGGTTTTTTCATTTGTATCATCCAAGAATTGTTCATTTATGTAATGTAAAGGAGGTTTCCCCCTCGAAGTGGCTGATTTATAAGCCATTGATCTCTCTTTTCTTCTATTTTTGGAGTTGGTTTCATAACAGATGAACGCTGGGTAGCAGCTATGAATGAAGAACTAGATAAAATTGAGAAGAATGACACTTTGGAATTGGTTCCACGACCAAAGGATAAAAATGTTATTAGAACTAAATGGGTCTTTAGAAACAAATTGGATGAGGATGGATAGGTTACCAGGAATAAGGAAATACTAGTCTGCAAAGGATATGCACAAGTTGAAGGAATTGATTTTGAAGAAACATTTTCCAACGTTGCTAGAATGGAAGATATCAGAATGTTTCTCTCTTATGCAAGCTCAAGAAATATAAAGGTATACCAAATGGATGTTGAGTCATCCTTTCTAAATGGTGAATTGGAAGAAGAAGTTTACATTGAACAACTCGAAGGTTTTCCGATCTCTTAAAAGGAAGACTATGTATGTAGATTAAATAAGGCACTATATGGTCTCAAGAAAGCTCCTAGAGCTTGGTATGCTCCTCTTGATGGATATCTACATCAACAAGGATTTAAGAAAGGAAGCACCGACAACAATATATATGTGAAAGTGGATCAAGATAACCTAACAATTATCGAGGTATATGTGGACGATATAATTTTTGGAAGCAATGATGACAGATTAAGTAAAAAAATTTCCACAAATATGTAAATTGAGTTTGAAATGTTTCTACTTGGTGAGCTGACATACTTTTTAGGGCTTCAGATATCTCAGTAGGATAAAGGAATATTTATATATCAAACCAAGTGCATCAAGGAAATGCTCAAGAAATTCAAGATTGAAGATTGCAAGCCTGTCCTTACCCCAATGAGAACAGGTTTCAAGTTAAGTTTATAAGATCCTTCAAAGGATGTGGATCAGAGGTTGTATAGATCTATGATTGGAAGTATTCTATATGTGAAAACTTCTTGTCCAGATGTAATGCAGGTAGTTAGACAAGTAGCAAGATTCCAAGCAACACCAAAAGAATCTCATATTATTGCCATAAAAAATTCTTCGATATCTTAAGGGCACAATAGAATATGGTTTATGGTATCCCAAAGGAAATAATATAGTTATCCAAGCTTATACAGATGTAGATTGGGAAGGAAGTGTTGATGATTGAAAGAGTACCAGTGGAGCAACATTCTATATAGTGGTTTCCTTGTTTCATGGTTAAGTAAAAATCAGTCTTCAATCTCGTTATCCACAACAGAAGCATAATATAGTGTAGCAACAACTTGTTGTAGTCAAGTTCTCTAGATGAAGCAAAATTTGCAAGATATTCAAGTCAAGTTTGATGAGCTTATTCCCATCTTTTGCGATAACACCAGTGCCATCATATCTCCAAGAATCCTATGATGCATTCCAAAACAAATCACATTCCGATCAAATACCATGGTGTTAGAGAGCAGGTCACTGAAAAGAATATCAAGCTTGAATATGTTGGCACAAAGGAAAAAAATTGCTGACATATTTTCCAAAGCATTACCTCATGAAGCATTTGAGTATCTTTTCCTCAAGCTTGGGATTATACCAAGTTATCATTATAATCTTTCTCTTATATAACTAAGTAAAAAAAAAAGGGAGTTGAGGTGTGTACACGTCTGTAGGATGACGTTTGTCAGGATGAGTTACCCTTTTCCATTGATGACAAAGGGGGAGAGAATGATGTAGGAAGAGGCGTCATGATCACAGGGGGAGTACTTGTGTTTCCATAAATGCCAAAGGGGGAGATTTTTGATCAATGGTTGTCATTGATGTCAACCCAAGCAGCACTAGGGGCTACCCGATATTGCATGGGAATTTTCACTTGACAAATTAATCTATTCCGAGCCAAGAATATTTTGGATGGTTTCTATGTGTCGATATGTTTCCGTTGATATATGGCACACCACTTAATTCTTCACGGTTTGAGAGATATTCGTGTTTGAAGTTAGTAACCCCAGTTAGTGAACTAAAAGCCCATGGGGTTGTGGCATGATACTAATCATTGGTTGTGGTCATTGAATAGTAAATAATTAATAATTTTATAAGCTTCTAAAATCCCTCCAATGTTCACTTTTTTAATACCCTCTTAACCTAAGAATTTATATAAATTTTGACCCTCATATCCTCCTCATGTAAGGATTTCACCACTTAAAACAGGCCATCATGGCATTTTCGCTATAACAAATTTTTTTTTTTTTTTTTCCTTCAGATGCTGAAAAAAACCCATTTAATAAAAAATCCTGATGAAGCATGGGACCAAATTTTAGATATTGGTTCGATATAGTTTCAAACATATGATTTGAGGAAGTTAGGGTTTTTGCAGGTTCTCGAATTTCATGTCAAACATGTGACCTTGGGAAAATTGCATAAATTTCTCTCTAAGCATTGGATTCACATTTCGTAAAAAGTGACAGGAAGAGGACGGGCTGTAGTTTTTTGGATATTGTTTTCAAGACCGAAGGTTGAAACAGTTACACATGGCCTTTCGCACAAGTTCGCTCTACTGAACTAGTCTATAATCAGGTCATCATAGGAGATTGGAGATAACTATTCCTTGAAGAATTCAATATTGATATGACCTATGGGGTTGGAAAGAGGACTTAGACGACTACCACAGATCATAATTTCAGACCTTGGAGATTCGAAATTACATAGATACAACAGATTCAATATCGAGCTTATAGAAGGCAAGAAAAAGTATGCATTCAAGGATCACTACAGTAAGGACAACACATCAACAGTCAAGAGTAAGTTTGCTAAAAAAAGGTATGTATGATTAGTGTTTGAATTTTAATTTTAATATCATCTCTGACATGTGTTTTTGCAGTACATTGTAAGTATTTTGTATCTATGTTTGATTGGGTATTGTTCATAAATGTTGAACGTATTTACATTTGAATTTTGAATATTTCTCTGACATATTGTTTGCAAGACAGTGTAAGTTATTTTTTTTGTATATTGGTTTGGGTATTTTCATTAATGCATGTGAAGGAAGGACACAATAGGAAAACTTAGACACATAATAGAAGAACAAATGGAATGACAAAGTACCATTACTTGAAGCAAGCATAACAATACCTCAACAATTGCTAGTGTTCAAAGAAGCAGTGTCAAGTCAAGTATCAGGTTGTGTCAAAAGTCAGTATTGTAAAAATAATAATTGTAAAATTGTAAAAGAGTCAATCTGCCTAGAGTTGGAGAGGCATTGTTGGGAGGTATACATGTAATTGTTGGATAATGTTATGGTTGGGTTGCACCTCATAGTGTGATTGGGTGATTGGTCTAGTTCAATAAAATCACTATGAATCCTATTATATCATGGATCATTTTCCCTGGTACATTATTCCACACTCTTGTATTATTTCTGATCATTATACAGTGGCATGGAGGTGCTAGGTTGGTGCATGAAGTCACCTATGGGTTGGAGCCTGTGAACATGTTAGGGTGGTAGGTCGGTCTAGGATGCCGAGGCATCCATTTAGTTGACTACTGAAGAAACCAGGTGGTTGGGGAGTCCTTCCAGTGGTAGCTGGAGAAGAATGTTTTTTCTAGAATTCTAGGAAGTTTTACCTTTCATTTCATTTGGGGCTCAAGATTAAATAATTTATTAGAAAAACGTTCAGTGGTTTTGATCTGGAGGGGGTTTTCCACCTAAAATTTGTGTGCCTATTGTGTTCTATTGTTTACTGGATAAACAACAAAAATAATTGAAGATTAAATAATGCTCTGAAAAGATTTAAAAGTGTTAATTGATAAGAAATACTGATTCACCCCCCCTCTCAATATTTCCAATAATTGGTATCAGAGCTTGGTTCCTTTAATAATAGTCTAAAAAATGGAAGGATATCATGGAGTATAATAAGAATATAGTTCGTATGTATTGTAGAATAGATATCAGTATTGGGTTCTAAAATTCCCCCTAAAAATAATTCAAAACCCATTAAGCCTTTATAAGGCTCTACTATGACTCATGAAGATGAATAATGGCAACATGACATATCAAAATTACAAGAGCAAATTTCGCTCTCGCAAAGAACAACAAAAAATGAAATGGAAGTTTTGAAGAAAGGCGTGGAAACTAAGATGGATGGTTTGAAGAAAGGCGTGGAAGCTAAGATGATTGGTTTGGAAGCTAAGATGGAGGGCATGGAAGTGGGCATGGAAGCTAAGATGGATGACATAAAAGACAACATGGAAAACATGAAGAGTGATCTAAAAGCATACATGGAAGGCTTGATGACAAGCTTAAAACCAGAAATGATTCCTAATGGCGGAAATATAGGAGAAGAACCTCCCGATGAGAACAAAATAAATGTTAATCATGATTTCATAAACTCGAATGTTGGCAGGAAGAACCACCATATTCCAAAAATGGATATGAGGAAGTTTGATGGAAAGGATCCTGTAACATGGATACTACAGATGGAGCAATATTTTGATCTCCATAATGTGCAAAACACACAAAAGGTACGCATTGCAACTTTACATTTAGAAAAAAATACATTTGTATAGTATCGATGGCTTTGCTCCCGTAAAAAAATTGTCACTTGGTCAATTTTTACGGAGGAAATGATAGCACATTATGAGGATACAAAGAGCAACACCTTCTTTAGCCAATTGATAAATCTCAAACAAAAGGGTTTAGTGGGGCAGCACATTGAGGACTTCCAAAATTGAATATAAGGGTAACTGATATTCCAGAGGAACACAGGATTGATCTCTTCATAGGCACTTTAAAGGATAACATCCAACATGAAGTTCACGTTTTGGAACCTGATTCATTGGAGAAGGCATTCAGATTGGCAAGAAAAGTTGAATGTAAAATTATGGCGACAAGGAAGCCTACCACTCAATTCTATAAAGAAGGAAGTGTTGCTACACCTAGATTTCCACAACCTACAAGGTTGACACCACAAAAATTGGAAGAAAAAAGAGAAAAAGGGCTTTGCTACAATTGTGATAGCAAATAAACTAAAGGTCATAAGTGTGCTGAGAAGAAATTATTTTACATAGATTGTGAAGAGGAGGAAGAAAATGAACAAGAAACTTCAAAAGAAGAGGATATACACCAGGAAGCAACCCTAGAAGATGAATAAATGAGTCCTACCATATCATGTAATGCATTGGCAGGAATTACCACTCCTCAAACTCTCAAGATAGAAGGACATATCAAGAAGAAAAAGGTAATAGTGTTGATTGATTCGGGTAGTACCCACAATTTTATTCATTGTAAGGTAGCCAAGGAATTGAATTGTTTCCTATACCCAGCACCAGAATGTCAAGTGATGGTTGCAAATGGAGGAACTATAAATTTCTCTAGAAAATGCCATAATATCAAGCTAACCATGGGGGAATATGTATTGAATAGTCCAATTATTTCCATTCCAATGGGAGGTGTTGATGTTGTACTAGGAGTACAATGGTTACAATCTTTGGGGACAGTATCTTTTAATTTTCAAGAATTTTTCTTGAATTTTTTTCGGAAGGAAAGGAAATTAATTCTGAGGTGTTACACAGCAATTTGTCATCGTCCCTGCAATTTCCCATCCCGCACAATTGGCGAGCTCATTCCGTGACCTGTGAGCAGTGAAATAACTTGAAAACACTTTCATGGCATTCCCCTAAACATGTACTTTCATTGCCCTGAAGACAAATCCTTGTGAAAAACCCTAAAAACACCCCTTTTTTCATTGGCACGGGCAGCCAGTTCAATGCCAGTGCCAATGGGGGAAATCCTTCAAAGAGGGCGCGCCAATTGGCGCTTTGTCTCAGAGTCGCACTCGCGCCAGCCATTTTAAGGAGTGTTTTTTAAAAATAAATGGCGAAAGTTTCATCCTAACCAATTCATGAACTGGTATCTATCTTGAGTTGGGAGGTTTGGCTCCGGATTTCCATGTAGAGGAAGTGGTTTGCCACCTCTCATGGAAGCTTCCTTGAGGATAGGGCCAATCCCATGATTATAGGGATCTCAACTCCCCTTCCTCCATCTATAAAATCTTGCTCATCTCCTTTGCAAGCCGAGTCTCCAAGTTCCCAGAAACATCGAGTCTTGTCTTGCCAGGCCTTCGCTTCCATACCTTAAGGCCAAATCCAAGCAAGGGTGTGTGAAGACATCTCAGAAGAGAGAAGTTTGTCCATCACAGCGGGGCTCTTCGAAGGGCGTGTTCCGTTGGCGACCCTCCAAAGGAGAATTCAGCGTCAGGGCTATGGTTGTATTTTTCTTTGATTGATTAATGATAAGCGACTATTGGTTATGGTTCCACTCCTGTTATTGATTATGATGATGAGTTATGTCTTCTCTGACTGACATATAGTTGCATATACTGGATTTTACGCTTGCGTTTTTTTTGTTTCTGGCGTGTGCAGGTGTCCTATCACGGATATCGTGAGGATTGTGATTTGCCAGAGCTAAGGAACGAGAGCGCTACTTTCTCTACAAGCGACAGTGTTGGATTCCAGGTAAGCCTTCATCGCTGGTTGGTTTATTTGCAATTAGGAACCTGCACTATAGCGTGAACGATTGTTGCTAGACCCGGTCTGGGCTAGTAGGGATCGCCTCTGTCCGCAAAGGGGATTTACCTCCACAACAAATTGGCGACTCCACTGGGGATCGTCTAGCTTGTTGTTGTTCTACTTTGTAAGCTACAGACGGAGCCTGAAGTTAGCCAGATAGCCTTCGAAACGCTATTGATCTGCATTAGCGAAATAGATCAAAGCTGCTTCATTCAATCTCCGGTTTAGTTTATGAACTGAACACTTGGAGTATTGTCTTGTATTTTCGGTTGTTTCTCGATTTTGCTTGCTTGATCGGCTCTTTTGGCTGGCTCTTTTCTGAGTGTTTGGATTTTGGTTCAGCCCCAGAGGATCAGATCTTAGCTTTGTTTTTCCGAGTTTTCATCCTTTCATGGTTGGCTTGATTGGCGCGGGTTGCCAGTTCATCACTCGCGCCATCCCCTGTCTGGCGCGTATTACAGCCAGACAGTCTCGCCATCTCCTGTAGGTGCTAGGGTTTACCCTTGTTTGGAAGTTTCTTTTGGTCAGTACTTTGCTTCTGGGTTTGTTTTAGGTTCTGCTTGAAGTGGTGAGTCTGGTCTTGGTTGGGAAAAATTCTTTGTTTTTTCATTTCCAGGCGTTGGCGCTTGTTGTCAGTTAGCAACCCGCGCCAATTGGGCATTGGCGCTAGTTTTCAGTGAGCAAGTCATGCCAGTTGGCGCTAGTTGTCAATGACAAAGTCGGGCCAATTTCAGGGTGTGTGAAAATTGAGATTTTTTCCCTAAATCCTCCACCAATGTGTCTTTCTCTTCCGGTCTTTTCACTGTATGAGCATAGATTACATTGCTCATTGTTTGAAATGTATTCTTTCCATGATTTTTTGATGTAAAAGGGAATGAATGCCTTGTTTTGATCTCTTGCTTTGGAAGTCCTCTTTGTGTTGACCTCATATGTCTTGTCGCCTTTTGAGGGATTTCGTGACAAAGTGTTTGAAACAACGATTGCATTCTTAATGTTTGTTTACATCTCTTTTGCATTCATCCTTCATTAAGAAGATGTTCATTTATTTAGTTTTCGTCTCAAAGTGTTCTTTTTGTTAAAATGCATTAGATCACATTGCATTGAAAAGTGTTTTTTTGAGATCCATCATTGAACTTAGATTACATTGTTTAATGATCGAAAACTAGAAATCGCTTTGAGTGCATTTTCTTTCATTAAAAGCATGCATTAAGCAGATTCTCAATTCATCGAAAAATGCATTGAGTGCATCCTTATCATTTGAAAAGAAAATAAAAGTGTGCATAGATTACAATTGCATAGTTTTCGAAAAAGAGGATTTTGCATAGATTAAATTGCATTATTCGCATCATTGAAGGTTTGAAATTACTTTTGGATAGTGAAAGTCATCTAGTTTGGAAAGTTTTCGTTCACAGTGTTTTTGTTTGTTGCATCATTGTTTGAAGCTCTTCCCTTAACTAGATAGCATTCATCAAATTGAAAATATTTCTTTTCTCATATAGCTGCATATAGGAGATTGTCATATGGCATACGCTAGGGCCTTGAAACCGAAACATAATTGAAGATCAACCATAAAATTTATTCAATTTGACCTAAGGCAACATTGAAAAATTAATGAGATATTTAGAGGTCTAGGCTAGAGACGTGTTTCGGCGTCTTTAAACCTAGTAGCTGTCGTTTGCCTCTTGGCTTTAGACAGCATTAGTACGGACTTGTGCTCCCCGTACCGTCGCGTATATAAAGGGAGACCCCACTAGCCTTTCTATCCTTTATCTATAGGAAGCCAAGTCTGCCGCCCTATACCCATGATACACTGGACACAACATTCGGGGAGATTGCCTACACGTACGTTAAGTCCTTGGTTTATTTCTCTTTCATTTTGAAACCAAGGTGTATATTGCAGTTCATGGTTATTTGGTACACCCTTTGCCTAGTATTCCTGAGTAGTCATTTTGATCTTTTCTGACTCTTTAAATTTGAAAGGATCATCAAGCGCTTGTCCTTTCACGCTTGTTTCAAAACTGAAAGAGATAGAGTCACCTTTTGCCTATTTCTCGACTCTTAAAAGATGAAACGGTAGAGTTTTGTTTCAATGTTTTAAAAAATTAACTGCCCACGAAATATTCCTGGTTAAAGTTAGTTTCCTTAGGGTGTTGTTCTGAAGATTGTTTCTTATGGCAACTTTTCCAGAGTTCACCAACCAAGGAATCTCCTCTGAAGGGAATCCTAGTCCTTTTCCTCCTTTTGGAAATGTTGGCGCTCCTTATATGGCAACGTTGTCCCTTCCTGGGTTAACTGTTGGGTTGTCTGTTTGGTTGTTCTCAACCTCTGTGGTCCCGAATGTCTCGGCTACTGTTCAACCATATCCTCCACCTGAACAACATCATGTTGATTCCAAGGTGGACCTCTCCCCTTCTTTTCCTGTTTCTGCGTCCTCCTCTTCTACTTTTCCTAGTGAAAGTCTGGATTCGAGTAACAAGGTGGCTAAGAAGAAGAAGAAGAAGAAAAAGAAGAAGAAGTTCGATAAGAGAGAGGCTAAGGCTGCAGCTATTGCTTTCAAAACATCTCCTCTTGATAAACCTTCCAACCCTCCGCGGAAAGTCAAGTTCCCTTGCATGTTGTGCACGGGAGACCATCTCCTTCGAGATTTCCCTGGCATTCCCAAGGTACTCGAAGTATTGTCCAACGGTCGTCCACCGTTGCCTTTGGCTTCTGGGATTCAGGTTGGGGGCACGTCTTCAGCTCGTGCTGGTAAGGCTCCTAAGAAGCAGAGTAAGCTTCCAAATCCCTGTAAGTTGTGTGAAAAGCACCATGCCATTCACCTTTGTTCGTATATGGATGAAGCCAAAAGAGTCTTGGACAATGCAACCGTTTCTACACCATGCCTCCCGGCTGGTTATAAACGTCTTTCTTTGAGTCCTCCGCCAATTGATTCCTCGATTGGTCAAGAGTCATCCTTGGTCGATCCCGCTTCCCCGGAAATTCAAATTCAGGAATCCATTCCCGACCAACCATTGGTCGTGGGATCGGTTGAACTGGCCCCATCTGCGGTGCACCAGATATTTTTCATGGAGAGTGAACCTCACATCCCTCATGTTCTTCTGGTTTCTTCAGATTCTTTCGACTTGGAGAAATATTCTCCTGTCCCTATACCTCAAGGAGATACTCCTCCACCTCCCATGATGGAGGTCCTAGAGGATACTCCTCCCACCTTCGAGATGGAGGTTGTAGAGGATGCTCCTTCTTCTTCCGTAAAACCAGGGGAAGACTATCTCAGTTTGATGGTAGCCCCTCCAAGTAGTTTGGTCGCTTCCTTTGATTGGAGTCGATTTGTGGGATATCGCCTTCCATCTTATGTTCCTTTTGAGATAACGATACAGGCCTTTGGTTTGGTCGTACCTAGCACTGTTATAGATGAAGGCGCGTCTGTTAGTATTTTATCCTCAACTACTTGGAAAGCTTTCGGTTTTCTGCCGCTTGTGCCTGTTACGCAGAATCTGTTGGCATTTAACAAAAGAACTAGTCAACCATTAGGGATCCTTCCAAGGTTACCTGTTACTTTGGGAGGTAAAACCGTCCATATGGACGTGATGGTTGTTCCAGGCCCCTTGGATTTCAATCTACTCTTGGGGCGCGATTACACCTATGCCATGGGAGCGCTTGTCTCCTCCCTTTTTCATGTGTTTTGTTTCCCACATGAAGGACGGATCGTGACCATTGATCAACTTTCGTTCTTTGGTCTCGATGTGGCAACTGGCCTGCCATCATCCCTTCCTAGTTTTTATCCACCCGTTGTATCTGCCCCACCGCAGGTCAACTATGTGGCTACCTACCCCGTGCCTGTAATCAGTGACGATGCCATCGTGCATAGTGTGCTGGGGGCATTGGGTCCTGATTTCCGAGATGTTTTTCTTCCATCGGGAGTGGAACTATTGGAAGTGATGGCTTCTTGTTCATTATGATGAGGTCTGTCGGAGCATGGTTCTTTTCCTGTGTCAAAATCCTTAAAAAAATGAAATCGGGACTAGTCGGAGCATGGTTCCTTTCCTGTGTCAAGCTCCTTTCAAAATGAAACTGGGTCTGGTCGGAGCACAGTTCATTTTCTTGTGTCAAGCTCCTTAAAAAATGAAACAAGCCGGTCGAAGCAGAGTTCCTTGTCTTGTGTCAAGCTCCTTAAAAAATGAAACAAGGTCGTCGGAGCAGAGTTCGTTGTCTTGTGTCAAGCTCCTTAAAAAATGAAACAAGGTCGTCAGAGCATAGTTCCTTGTCTTGTGTCAAGCTCCTTAAACCATGAAACAAGGTGTCCTGAGGATAGTTCTTTTAATGTGTCAACCTCGTTAAAATAATGAAACACTTTCCCGTTCAATTCGAGTCTTTGATGAGATCCTGCAAAAATCCCCGATTAAGGTCTTTCTCTTGGTATACATGCTTGAACCTTCACTCCATCTGCCTTTCATATGGTTGGAGAGCTTGGGGGGCATGTACCTCGAATTGAGTCACCATGCTGGGGGCATGCTTACTTTTTCAAGCATAGTTTGTTTCCGTTTCAAACTTGTGTAAAAATGAAACCGGTTTCAAGCATAGTTTATCTTTGTTTCAAGCTTGTGTAAAAATGAAACCAACTTCAAGCAGAGTTTTCTGATTTCAAGCTTGTGTAAAAATGAAACCATTCCCATTTTACCTCTTGTGATTGCCATTTTATCAGCCTATTTTTGCCAGATGAGCCTTAGTTTTCTCCCTCCATCGTCACTATCTGCTTGGCCGATCATATGCCTTCACTTGATTGTTTTACCCGTTCCTGAGGAACTGCTGCGATGAGTGGTCTTTTTAGCCAGCCTCTTGACCTTTATTTGTTCAGAGCAGTTCCACCATTACTGGAACCAGTAGCTACCCTGTATACCACTCGTTCCTCCAGGAGGAGTCATCTTTCAGCTCTTTTCTGACTCTCTAAACATGAAAAGATTGCCGAGTCGCTTATCGTTTTGATCTCGTTAAAGTGGTTGCGAAATGACATCTACCCTGTATACGTTTACCCCTTTTTTGGGCTGGGATAGATTATTTACGAAAAAGGAATACCCTAGCCTATTGCGACTAGGAGGCTTTCTCAGATATATTTTTTTACCTTTTTGGGTCTGAGGAACTATTTACGAAAAGGGACCGTTGGAGTTTACTTTTCTGTTGTCTTTTCAAACTCTCTAAACATGAAAAGACGCCGAGTTCTTCCTTTGAGAGACTCGTTAAACCTAAATGACATCGGAAATTGTCAATCATGACGTTATTCGAGTCTCTCCTTCCTAGGGCTCGTAAAATGTACTAGGATGGACTTATATGACAAGCATATGGTATCCTCTTCAAGCTTGTGTAAAAATAAAGAGGTACTCGCCAGAAATAGCGGGGAAAATGGAACCAACATCAATGTCGTGTTGGAAGTATGTCTCTCTTGAACATGGCACTTGTCTGCATTCGTGTCGGGTTGGGGACATCTCATCTCGTTTTTCACTTGCCTCCGTGGGTTTGGGTGAGCCTTTTTGACCTCTCATCTGCTCTTTTCCTCGTCACCATGACCTCTGATATTTTAATGTCAAATACTTCCAAATCCACTGTCGTGCCGCCGATATGTTCAAGAGAAGTTGACCTCTGCATATTTTAACCTTCCTCTGATTCTCATCTGATCCTCATTCACAAAAACATTATGTTCCTCTGTCTCGTGTCGATGATGTGGGAAACACTATGGCCCACCTTCGATCCATGTCACGTCCTGTCGACTTCAGCTCATTATCCAGGAAGCTGATCTAGAGACTCCCTTCTGGTACCTTGGAGCCTGCATGCCTCAATGGCAGGTTCTTCGCATTTGACGTGAGGTTCTCATCATTGGCCTCCGATCGAGTGATTCTGCGGGTGTTCGATGTTAGCTCATTGTTCACATGCCATAGATTGTACCTGTAGTACCTTGAGGACCAGTGGCATTAATGGTGGTACCTCTCACGTCTGTTAACAACTTTCATCATTGGCTGGTAATCAGATGATGTTCTTGCATGTTCGACTTCAACTCACTTATTCGCATGCTTGAACTTGTACTTTGTTCGAGTCGAGATGGAGTGCAAGACCCCGGATTCTGTCTATTATAATCCAGACTGCGATTTTGTGGATTATTATGATTATTTACATGACTCACTGATTGGATGGCTGCGACCATACCTGAGTCTATTTATCGATCCTCACTGGATGGCTGCGTCCATGCCTTGGATCTAGATTATTACATACTCTGTTATGGATGGCTGCGCCCATACCATGTATATATCATGTATTCGAGACATCAATTGTACTTCTCTACGCAGGTTTTCCGACGGCGGTGTTTTCAGTTGGACACGTTCTCGTAAAGCATTTCACCCCTCTCTCTCTCTCGGTCCTCATGCTTTAGGGGGCACCTGTTACACAGTAATTTGTCACCGTCCCTGCAATTCCCCATCCTGCACAATTGGAGGGCTTATTCCATGACCTGTGAGCAGTGACATAACTTGAAAACACTTTCATGACATTCCCCTAAACATGTACTTTCATTTCCTTGAAGACAACTCCTTGTGAAAAACCCTAAAAACACTTTGCACGCGCGGATAGCCGCCTTCCGCATTCGCGCTGTCGGGGGAAATCCTTCAAAGAGGGCGCACCAATTGGCGCTCTGTCCCAGATTCACACTCGCGCCAGCCATGTTAAGGATTGTTTTTTAAAAATAAATGGCAGAAGTTTCGTCCTAATTGATCCAGAAACTGGTATCTAATTTGATTTGGGAGGTTTGGCTCCAGATCTCCATGTAGAGGAAGTGGTTTGCCACCTCTCATGGAAGCTTCCTTGAGGATAGGGCCAATCCCATGATTATAGGGATCCCAACTCCCCTTCCTCCATCTATAAAAGCTTGCTCATCTCCTTTGCAAGCTAGTCTCCAAGTTCTCAAGAGCCATCAGAGCCTTATGCTGCAAGAGCCTTGATTCATTCCCTTAAGGCCAAATCCAAGCAAGGAGATTATTGTCGAGACATCTGAAGAGAGAGGTTTGTCCAATCCCCGACAGGCTTCTTCGAGACGTGTTCCACTGGCGACCCTCCGAAGGAGAATTCAGCGTCAGCGCTATGGTTTTATTATTCTTTGATTGATTAATGATAAGCGACTATTGGTTATGGTTCCACTCTTGTTGTTGATTATGATGATGAGTTATGTCTTCTCTGACTGACATATAGTTTCATATACTAGATTTTACGCTTGCGTTTGTTTTTTTTCTTGCGTGTGCAGGTGTCCGGTCACAGAGATCGTGACGATTGTGATCTGTCGAAGCTAAGGAATGGGAGCGCTACTTTCTCTACAAGCGACAACGTTGGATTCCAGGTAGGCCTTCATCGCTAGTTGGTTTATTTGCAATTAGGAACCTGCACTATAGTGTGTGACGATTGTTGCTAGACCCGGTCTGGGCTAGTAGGGATCGCCTCTGTCCGCAGAGGGGATTTACCTCCACAACACAAGGTATCGCAGGGAAGCTGGGAAAGATAATAAGCTCTAATGTCATGACAAATCTTTTGAATAAAGAACAACGAGGCGTAATTGCACAATTTTTCTCACTAGAAGTTCCAACATTAAAATCATCTATTTCTCCAGATCTCCAAAAAGTCTTGGACAATCATTCCAAGGTGTTTGAAACTCCCAAAGGACTCCCACCTATTCTTGATCATGATCACGCTATTCATTTGATTCCAGGAAGTGTTCCTCCAAACATCAGACCTTACAAATATCCTTATGTCCAAAAGAGCGAAATTGAATGTATGATTGCAGAAATGTTAGAGGCTGGTATAATTCAACCTAGTCAAATTCTTTCTCTGCTCCAGTAGTATTGGTGCACAAGAAGGATGGATCATGGCGCATGTGTCCGGATTATATGGAGCTCAATAATCTCTCTATTAAAGATAAATTTCCCATTCCTGTGATTGATGAATTATTGGATGAATTACATGGAGCAATTTATTTTACCAACTTGGATCTTTGTTCAGGATATCATCAAATTAGAATGAAGATTGAAGATATTCCAAAAAAAACATTTTGAACTCATGAGGGTCATTATGAATTTTTGGTCATGTCTTTTGGCCTTATCAATGAACCTTCTACATTTCAAGGGTTGATGAATTCCAATTTTAAACTCTTCCGTAGAAAATTTGTGCTAGTATTTTTTGATGATATACTAATCTACAATGGGTCTTGGAAGGATCACATTAAACATATTGACATGGTGCTCAATCTATTGGAGGAGAAACAATTATATGAAAAAAAATCCAAATGTTTCTTTGGAGTACAAGAGGTGGAATATTTGGGTCATATTGTATCTCATGAGCGTGTTAAGGTAGACCCTAACAAAATTAAAGCCATTAAGGAATGGAAAGTCCCCACAACCATAAAGAAGTTAGGAGGATTTCTCGGGTTAACATGGTATTATCGAAAGTTTGTTAATAATTATGGGAGAATAGAAGCACCTCTAACAACCTTATTGAAGAAAGATGCATTTTCATGGACTCCTGAAGCAACTAAGGCCTTTGAACATCTTAAAGAGGCAATGTGCCTAGCACCGGTCTTAGCTACGCAATACTTCACAAAAGCCTTTATTGTGGACTGTGATGCCTTAGGAAATGGAATTGGTGTTGTTCTAATGCAAGAAGGAAGACCAATTTCTTTTGAAATTCGTCCAATCAAATGGAAGTATTTACAGAAACCTATTTATGAGAAGGAAATGTTGGCAATACTACATGCACTAAAGAAATGGCAACCTTACCTAATGGGAAGACACTTCAAGGTAAAAAATGATCATGATAGTCTTAAACACTTTTTGGAACAAAGACTATCTTTAGAAGAGAAGAATAAATGGGTCACAAAGATGTTGGGTTATGAATTTGAAATCATCTACAAAAAAGGGAAGCTAAATGTTGTTGCAAATGCACTCTCAAGAAAGGATGAAGAGGTTGAAGCATTGCTTTGTACCATTTCTATTATCCAACCAGATTGGATAATCGAAGCAAGGGATGGTTGGAAGAAGTATTAAGAAGTGTTGACACTCATTCAAGAGTTGCAGCAAGATCCTAGTACATATGATACATTTATTTGGAAAAATGATTCCTTATGGTACAAATATCACTTACATATTTGTAAGAATTCCAAACTAAAACAAAAGATTATTTTGGAATCACACACTTCTCCTTTAGGAGGACACTCAGGATTTTTAAAAACTTATCACATGGTGAACAAATAATTTTTTTAGGATGGCCTTAAATCTGATATTCAAAAGTTTGTGGCTGAATTTTTGGGTTGCCAGAAAAATAAAGTTGAGACAATTAAGACCCCGAGTCTTCTACAACCTTTATCCATTCCAAGTCAACGTTGGGGGGATATTTCAATGGATTTTATCACAGGTTTACCTAAGTCTGAAGGAAAGAATGTCATCATGGTGGTAGTTGATAGACTTACCAAGTATGCACACTTTTGTGCATTATCTCATCCATTTAAAGAAAGTACAGTTGCTACTGGATTTATGGAAACAATTCAAAAGATACATGGAAACCCAAAGATTATTGTAGGTGACAGAGATCCCATTTTTTTGGGAATTTTTTGGACAGAATTATTTTCTTGTTTGGGTACTCAACTAGTTCATAGCTCATCTTATCATCCTCAATCCGATGGTCAAACTGAGATAGTGAATAAATGTTTGGAAGGATATCTTCGTTGTTTTGTATCTGATAAGAAAATACAATGGGTAAAGTGGTTACCTCTCGCTGAATGGTGGTATAACACTTCCTTCCATACTGCAGAAAAAATGACCCCATTTATGGCACTTTATGGATATCATCCACCGTCCATCACATCATCTTTAAGAGAAAATTATAAGGTTCAAGCAGTAGAACATCACATCGAGCATCAACAAGAATTTCTCCAACTCTTAAAGGATAACCTAAATTTGGCACAAAATTGAAAGAAACAACAAGCATATCAACATTGTAGCGAGAGAAGTTTTGATGTAGGGGATTTATGGCTACAACCATACAAACAAATTTCCCTCAAGCAAGCTAAGAAGGATAATAAATTATTTCCAAAGTACTATGGTCGTTACAAGGTGTTGCTAAAGATTGGTACTATGGCATACAAATTGGAGCTTCCCGCTTCTTCGCGAGTGCATCCAGTTTTCCATGTTTCATGCTTAAACAAGGTTATAAGTGACAAAATTCCAGTTCAAACAATATTTCTAGAACTTAACGAGGAAGGAAAAATCATATTGGAACTTGAAGCAGTCATGGAAACAAGAAATCAACAACTACAAAATCGATCAATTGCAGAGTATCTCATCAAGTGGAAGAACTTACCCACTGAATATTCTACATGGAAGGATGAGAATTTTATACGGAAGCATCCAGAGCTATTCAAGTGTTGAGGACAAAATGTTTTTTAGGGAGAGGGGAATGTTAGGTCTCTATATTACTAGTATAGTCCCTTATTGTTGTTAGTGTAACCCCATTATTATTATTGTTGTACCCCTGTAACCCCAATATTGTTATTATTGTGCCCTTACATTATTATTGTTAGGTTGGCTAGGATTATATTGTGACCCTGTGGACTCCTATATTTAGAAGGAGGTTTTTTCATTTGTATCATCCAAGAATTGTTCATTTATATAATGTATTGGAGGTTTCCCCCTCGAAGTGGTTGATTTCTAAGGCGTTGATATCTATTTTCTTCTATTTTTGGAGTTAGTTTCATAACATAACTACACACTTTGGAGTGGAATAATGCAGGTTCATTTGTTGGTGCAAGGATACAAAGTATGGGAAATCGTTAAAAAAGGATTTACAACGACCCAGGATGAACAAGGTAAGAAAAATATGGTATATGATGCAAAGGCTAAAGATATCATTATCAGTGGGCTTATTGAATCTGTCTATCTTAAGTTACTGAGTTGAAAAATTGCTAAATAAGTATGGGGAAAGCATGAGAATATATATGCAGGTGACTCAACGTGAAAGAAGCAAAGCTTCAATTTTATAGGGAAAAATTTTAGCAACTCAAAATAAAGAAAGATGAAAATATTGATGCATACTTACAGTGTGTTGATGAAATGAAAAATGCATTGGAAGGTTTGGGAGAGCCTGTCCACATGAAAATTGTTGTTCGGAAGATCCATAGAACCTTGCCAGCTAGATTCAACCCAAAGGTATCTGTCTTGGAATATAGTTTGAATCTAACTAATCTCAGCAAAGATGAATTGCATGGAGCGATTAAGACATATGAAATGAGGATTGAAGAAGAGGACGACACACATCACCTAGAAACAACATTCACCGCATGCAAGAAGACTAGTAAGGACAAGCATACTCCAAAAGAAAAACTTGTAGTTGTAAGGAAGAAGATGAATAAGAATTTCTAGATAAATATTTTCCTACTTCATGCGAAAAAAATGAGAATAGGTGACGAAATTCAAAGGTAAAATTCCATTGATATTTTTCGATTGTGGTGAGGTTGGGCATTTTTCAGCTAAGTCTCCTCACAAAAATGAGGTTGTTACGAAAGGAAATAAAGGTATGGGGAAGTTCAACAAGCAAGGAAAGAATAAATGGTTTAAGAAGATTTTCTTCTCCAAAGAAGATAACTCCTCATATTATGAAGACAATGATAATGAAGAAGAAATCAACAGAAGAGTATTTTTTATGGCAAAGCATAATAAGCAAAAAGCATTTGACAAAGAAGGAGATGAAGAAGAAGAGACGACTGAGGTTGAATTTCAAAACAAAGTGATCAAGGTTATCAAAGAGCTCAAGGTCGAGAAGAAGCATGTCAACACTCTTGAAGACGAATTAAAGAGAGAAATGGAACATGTCCTAAATCTTAAAATTAAGGTTGAAGAATACAAACAAGTTGAAGAATCGCTTAGGGAAGAATTAAAGGAAAGCAACAAGGAAAGAGAAGCATTGGAAGCTAAAATAGTTTCTCTACAAAAGTAAGTAAAAATTTGAAAAAATCTTCAAAACTACACGAATAGCTGAAATCATCAACAATCAACAATCAAATAGTGACAAGAGTGGTCTTGGTTACAAAGAAAAATCTAAAAAGGAGCCAATTCCTTCTATGACAACAAAATAATATGGGTATGCAAAATCTAACAAGCAGGTAGACCTCCCAGCCAACTCAAGAGATCGATACTCGTAGGAAGAACCATGGAAGACAATTCAATGAAGAAGATTTTCTCCCAGGTATCAACCTATCTTCTATGGTCATTGTTATTTGTTAGCACCTAATCTGGACCCCAGGCTGAAAAGGGAAAAACAGGGTAACAAACTAAACCACGCTCAGCCTTGTAGCTAGCCCTACAAGGACAGGAGAGGGCTCTCTCCATAAAAATAGATATTCAATAAAACACAATAGTGGACTGATATTAGGCTAGGTAAAATGATGGGAAAAAGGTTTTAATAAAATAAATGAATTTCAGGGATGTGTGGGATATAGAAGGGGCAGTTTGAAACAGGGGATTAAATCAGGACACAGGGTATTCCATGGGGCAAGATAGGCAGGAAACTTAGCAATTTAAATTTAATAAAGGATGGGATGGAAAGACTGGTGGGGAGCTGAAAAGGGCACAATGAATGGATCCTTTTCAAATAGAAGAGAAAACACAAAGGATGAATGATTTCCCAAGGCAGGGCATGAAAATGGATCCTACCTTTCTATCTTGAAAGAATTCAAAAGGAAATGTTTATGGATGAGTGATGGAACATAAAAATTTACATATGAAACAAAGGAAAGAAACAAATGCTAAATCTCATACCACATGGATCCCAAAAATCAGAGCAACATATTTTATTAATCCCTGTCAAACTGTACAATGGAGCGCAAAATGTTCTCCCACACTTTTCCCCTACTGCTGAGTTGCAGAACTCACTTCAGAACTCCTTTACAAATACACTGAAATGTGGGAACATAGGTCCACAGAAAAGGGATTTGTTCTAACAGCTGAAGAACTGAAATGAAATCATAGAAATATTTCTAACAATCTGCCCCTAAAGAAGGAACAATATTACATTTGATTGCTGGCAGATTTCACAGTTTTCTCTTTTGAAGAATAAAATAGGCAACCAGATCCTATTTTTTCTGCTGCTGTAGACATCTTTGTTTAATTTAAGCTCTCGGCCAACTAACTGTTTCCTTTTCTTTCTGCTTGAATAAAACCAAATTTTTAATAAAAATACCTTTGAAACGAAACTTTGCCTTTAGTGAAGGGAAAATCGATTTTTTTGGATGAAGGGAGCGAAGGGAAGGAGGTGGGACCCACATAGCAATCGGAATCATATGGAAGCGGAGGTGAAACGTATATAAAATATGGTAATATGTTATGTGGCGGTGCCTTGCAATGGGCGACTGAAACCAAAACTTCTGATGCAATTTGGGGACATGGCCTTTGTAATAAACAAAATGGACAAATTTTAACTTTTACAAAGGAGAAGGGATTTTGTAATGAATGGTGGAGGATTTAAATGGTGGGACCGGAGATTATACATCGCAATCGCATCGAAGATGGGGAGTGGGTTAAAGCACTGAATATAAAATATGCGATGCGATCGGAAGATCGGAGGAGGGGCTGCGATCAATCGCATCGGAGGGACTTACATAATCGCATCAGAGTTTTTTTGGCGTGGGCAGATTGGGGCGCACGTTAATATTTGCGATGCGATTGAAAGGGGAAGGGACTTGGGTCGGCGGAATTTTACTTTGTTATAATGTTTTATCATAAGGTTTCCATGCATGGTGGGGAAGTGGTTGGAACGGTGGGGAGTTTATAGATATAAAATCTATTACAAAGTTTTAGGTGTAATGGTGGGGAAGTGGTAGAACGACGCAGATTTATTATAATATAAAGTTTTGAACTTTGATATAAAGTTTAAAGGCATGAAGGGGAAGTGGTTGTAATCGCATATGTGTTTTAAATGATCAAATAATGCGATTATGTAATCGGAAAAGGGGGAAAAAGGAATTTTATAAAGAAAAATAATAAACTTTAATAACATAAAGTTTAGGGAAAGATGGGAAAAAAGGGGAAAGGTTAGGGCATATAGGACCTTTACTTCACTTAAGCATAAATTTCAATCCAGAAGTCAGTTTTATTAGTGTAATATATCGTTGGAAATCTCTTTCCGGGGTATTTCTGATGGATCCACTTGGAAGATGACTTGGCGCTGAACATGTTATAGAAAAATTCTCTGAAAGGCAGGGTGCTGACTTTGTGGAGATGGCAACTTCTAAATTGTGACTTATTACATATGATGACATGAAATTACATAATGAATGATAATAATGGAAAAATATCATGTTTTCACCTCAAAACATGGTTTTGAGGTGAAAAATTACATCAAACTGAATAAAATATATCTTTGATATTGCAGGTGCTATGAATTTGATTTTATTTGTCTTCCTCATGACCTTGCTGATATGTATTGACATTTGACTCATTAATTAGACCATAGTGAGACCATAGAAACTAATGAGACCCATCCTATGACCCACTTACATGATTTTGAGAATGAAAGTGACTAATGACTAAATACCATAGAGAGGAAAATCAGCAAGTACCTCATGAGGGAAAACTGATAAAAAATTACTACCATCAATGAATCCATGACCTAGCGGAATGGTGAAATTTATTCGGTATGAGACACTATTGAAGCCCCGAAAATCGGGTCTACAACAAGGGGGATACCCACCCGGTCCGGACCTTGGTTAGCAGCTCCTTTTCCGTTTGGTGTAGTGGGTCTGACTGGGGATAATGGGACCAATTTCCCAATTTGTGTGTGTGTGCTGAGAATAGATATTTCCTTTCTAAAAAAGTTTCATAAGTGAAGTGCTTTTATGCTATTTCTAATCTAATCATATGCAAATTGTGTTCTAATTAAAACAGAAATATTTAATTCTAAACTAAACCCGGGATAAAATCTTGTTTATGCGATCTAAAATGATTTCGAATAAAAATTGGTAATAAAGATCATTCAACTGCTATAAGAAAAGAATTCAATAAAGATAAACCACTTCATATAAAAAGTTAGATGAAACAGTTGTGAGAAACATATCGCATAATAAGCTATTCATACATTAAGCATAAACAAATAGTCATCATCATACAAAAGTGCCAAATGATAACTGAAGCATTCAAGCATCAATATATAAATAATTGAACATAAATATCACTTTTAACACAGAATCAGAAAAAGTTAAGAGATAAAAGTACCATTTATAACTGGTTCTACTCATGAGCTAGAAGCAATAATGATTCATCTTCTCCTAATCCAACATCTACTAAGAGTACAAAAATGCAACATCAGTAGCAGATATTAGACACAGATATCAATAAATCTTGTTCCATTCATTCATCAAAACCTCCTCTGAGGGTGCAGAAGTGCATGTTCTGAGGATAAGTTTTTGACAAATTTCTGGACCCTTCTCTAAATGCATGAGAAGGGTTTAAATACTACTAACTAAATCTAATTATAGTTTATTTCAAAAATTTAGGATTCGGTTTAAATGACCATCCTTTTTCTAGGCAAAAATAAAGTAAAACTAACACTAAATCTAAAATTAAAATTAACAATTAACTACTTATGACTCTGGTCTTTGAATTTGCAAGCATCCAGCATTGATTTGAGAAGAGGGGGCTGGCCGACTTCAGATTTCAATTGTCTCGAAAAGACGGAATCAACAAGTGTGGGCGCGATCTTCTCAGCAGAATTAATGATGCAATTAAGAGTACTGCATTGACTGTGTGGTTTTACTAGACAGGTCCAGTAAGAATCCCAATTTAATTTTGTCAATTCTTGAATTGATTTTGCCTTCTCTTCCGCTTTATGTTTCCACTCTGTTTGCAATTGTTGTGCTTATGGTAGATATCCCGGAATGGTTTCTGAAATTAAATTAACCTTGTGCAAATTCTGATTTACACAATCAGTGATGTTGCTCTCCGCTGTAGCTGCTTCCTATGCCGCTTTTTCTGCCTTCCTGATCTGTGCATCCCAAATGCTAAAGAGAATTTCTTTATGACTATCATTGATAATTGGTGCTGCTACTCTTTTTCCTTCCTCTGTCTTTTTCCATGCCAAATAATTAGTAACTCTTTCATTTGTTAAATCATAATCATGTCATAATTCTACGACATGATTAGTGATTTTATCACTTTCTTGACAAAAAGAGTTCCACTGTGAGATTTTTTGGCATAATATGTCTTGCTGTTGCAGCAATTGATTATTCAAAGAAATAGATTCTGAAATAAACTCTGTAATCTTGGGGTCTTCTTTATGCATTTCTTGCATAATCTGTATTTTTTTTTCTTTTTCGGCCAAGCTTTTCTGAGAACCGATTTGCATTTGCTGAAACTCCTGCTGTAACTTTTCAAATTTCACTTGTGCTTCACTGTTGGCATGTGCTTGTTGCAATTGTTGTTGCAGAACTTGTATCTGATCCTCTTTTTCATTTAATAACAGCCTTACCTCAGATGCTTTGTCAATAGTTGCGGAGGCATAAGCTCCTGTTATCTGAGATAATTTAGTAAGATTTTCAGTGGGATATGTAGTAGGATCTTTCCACAAAACATCCAATTGTTCTGCATTAGTAGAAAGCACACTTTCTAATTTTTTCTTCTTTCTTTGCTTCCTTACTACTACTTTATGTTGCGGGCTGTAGAAAATATCCAGAGGAGGAATTTCCTCTATTTTAAGTACAAGCTCGGCAGAAGGAGTGATGGGTATATGTTCTTTTTCTGTGACATTGCCACTTATTTTTGTAACCAAAAATTTTGCTGTTTGTACAGAAGTTTGTATGTTCTTTCCTTCAACATTAATCATATCATTAAATGATTCCCATTATTTATCTAACTGAGTGTTGATGGATGGTTTCTGTACATTAAGAGGTGGAAGAATCAACTGTGGGGTAGTTGAAGTCTGTTGTTGTGAAAGCTCTTTTGATTGCGCTGTATCCTTGACTGAGCCTTCACTTTTATCCTGATCAGATTTTTTAGAATGTTCAGAAATTTCTTCGTCAGACTTTGACTTAGATCTCTCTGAATCTGAGCTGCCACTGAGATTTACACTAGGATTTGGTTCCCTTGCGGGTTCCAAACACAAATTATCTAAAGGAATAGTAGTCAGTCTTCTTTCTCTGTATACTTTAAACTCTTGAAATTATTCTGGGGAGAACCGTGTTTGAGCTAAATTCAAAATGTCTTTAAATGAACATTTTTCCTGAAACATATCGTCAAAAAGATCTTCTTCTCCAGAGAATACTCTTACTTTGACAAAAGTGGTGAAATCCTTGACAATACCATATGGATCAAATAGCCTTCTCGGAAACTTAAACAATTTTAAACATGCAACATTGCTTACTTCCTTAAATGCGTGACCAACATCAAACAATGAAAATGCTCCGCAAGAAATAGGAAATTGTGGCCAGATGGCCTTCTTTTTATCCTTTAATTCTTTTGTCAAACCTCCGTCTCCACAGGTTTGATATGCGATTTCCCGAGCTATGAGTTTATCCGGAACATATAAGGGCAAAACATGAGGAGAAGCAAAGCTTCCAAAAACCCTCACATAAGTGAACAGTTCTTCTCAAAACCATCTTGCGACAGGGAGAATGTCTACCTCTGCTTCAGGAGACAACCTTGGAGCATCCTTATTATACAACACTCTGTACAGAGGCAACATTATGCCATGGCAAATTTTATAAAAATGAGGAATGAATTTTGATTCCCACAACTCTTTGTGATAGACATGAATGGGCAAGGGATCCTAAATTGTCCATTGCCAACCCATTAAAGGGAAATTAGAAACAAAGCAGATTGAATCCATAACATAGGCAGATAGATAAAAAGGAGGATAAATCCTCTGAGACACAGTTCGTTTAGACCGGTAATTGAAAATAGCCATGGCTAAATTATCAGACAATATTTTGGCCCAGTCTACAATGGTGGCGTTAATAGCAGCATTCAACAAGGGAAGCCATTTAGGAAAAATCTTATTAATTTCAGGCTTTCCAAAAAGCCTGCATAACATAGCAGTAGCAAAACAATATGGAGAGGTGAGTGAACCGGTACTGTACATACCGTGTTTATCTTACTTCAGTGGTTCATCTCTTCTGGTCCATTCTTTAGCGCATTCTGCCAAATTTTCATTTTATTTTGCAAATTTCTCCATAAATTGTTTGTTGTAAGTTGCCTGAGGTTCCCGAAAATGATACATAAGCCTCAAATCTTCTGGAGTAAATGACCCGATAATTTCTTGGCCTGGAGTTTTGAACTGTCTGTCTGTGATATCAATGATATCCAACACCCATTTGACCATATCTATATATGGGAGAATTCTTGGTCTTGCTGCTATCCAGTGTAGAAATGAACAAGCCAACTCTGTAAGAGATGCTTCAGAGGAATTGCTTGAACCCGCGGTAGCTGAAACATCCATTACCCTTGGGTTTTCTTCTTCAAGTAAACTAAACATACCCTCCCAGGTGGTGATACCAGCGTCCTTGTTGCAAGCAGTGTCTGCATATAAAGAAGCCATCTCTTTATTTTTAGAAATCGCAGCTTTCTCTTTATTTCCAGAACTAGGAGCTTTCTCTTTCTTTCCCATAATGCTCTGAATGTTGCTTTGTATAGTCTCTTGTTCTTTGCACATGCAGTTTTACAAATTAAGTGAGAATAATGACATGAGAAAGGTGATGGGATAGTTTTAAATGTCGAAGGTGTATGAAATATATTATTTAATCGTGAAATAACCCTTCAATGAAAACAAAATCCCTTTCATTAATAATTGACGATTCATTCATTAATTTGACATCAAAGCGCATAACGGATATTGATTTATGAAAATATTTACTTCGTATAACGAGCTTTCAAGAATCTGTGATAGTGCGATCTGCGATTTGCTTTGCAATATCGCAAAATCGAAATATTGCAAATCGCAGTTTTCACAAATCGAAATTATTATAAATCACAACTTTCGCAAATCGCAATCAGTAACATCGTGAAATCGCAATATCGCAAAATATATAATATATGAATAATATCCGTTAATATGTTTTCTGCGATATGCGATTTGCGATAAACATTTTAGTGCAATGTCATTGGATCGCGATATCGCAATTTTGAAGATTCTGCTTTGCTTAAGATATACTCCACTTTTTTGCGATGAATGCGATGTTTCCTTCAAAGGGAGATTTTATTCTAGTCTATCATAAACTTAAGTTTAGTTTAAAGATTTTCCAAAGAAATTTCCTTAAGTCCATGATAGTAAGTTTTATTGAAAATGAAAACAAACACCAAAATTCTTTTTAGATTTTTAAACTAAGGGTCCCCACTTATTTAGTATTATTACTAATATTAAATAAGAATGGGGGTTGTTGATGGCTACAACAATTGGCGATTCACTTGGAAGAACCAGTTATTTCTACTTTTCTTTTGAATTTTCTAAACTTTTCAAAACAGAAAATTTTCTAGAAAATCAAACTTTATTATAAAAAGACAAAGTACATTATGCTTCAATCTCTGAATGATATTTCATTTTTTCTATGATCAACTTTTAACTATTCACTTCCTCAAGCTAGTCCTTGTATCTACATCAGTCATTACTTGGTTTTTTAAAGATAAAAACAAAAGGCTTCTCTGTAAATCAGTTTTGAATATGCTCATTTGTCGTAGGTAGAGCCACTACTGCCAACAAGCATTTATAGCCTCGACAGGGTTACCTGTTACCCAGCAATGATCCTGTGTCCTAATTAGAAAAATATACAATTTTCAAATAGGAATCCATATTCACACTTATCGCTTTTTATTTTCTTTTTATTCTTAAAGAACAATGTCTTGGTTTGGTAGCCAATTTATGACAGTGCCATTCACTTGATTTATAACTTTTCTGAACAAGTTGGCTCGTGATGAGACCCCTTGCCTTTTGATTACAATAATCTTAAGTCATTGCCCTGTTGTGGTATGCAGTATTGGAAAAATCAACAAGCTATAATATCTATGATCATGATAAGTCGGCTCGTGATGAGACCTCTTACTCTTTAAGTTAAAAGTGTATCATTGGATTATTCCCTGAACTTTGTAATTTTCTAGGTGGGGAGGAAGTCATTGTTTCCTTAAGATAGCTCTGGACGACAATAATAGAGTTTTTGGAAAAGAACTTTTCTACAGAAAATCTTCGTTTTGTTATTGATACCTTTCATTGGACTGATATAAAACAATCTTTCACCAAAAGTTGCTTTTCATCAAAATTTTCAAAGTTGAAATTAATATCATTTCTAGATTTAAAACTTTTAACTGTATCTTTGGATAATAATGATCAATATTCTGAAAAGAATTCTATTTATATAAGTGAAGAAATCAAATCTAAAAAAAAAGAACTAGTATCTTTTTGATGAATTCCAAATGTCACCATTAACAACTGGTTTTATTATGACAAACAAAGAAAACTAATCTACAAAATAGAAGAATGATCTCCTATGGAAAATATTTTTTAAGGATCTGTCCATTAACAGGTAAAGATTCTCTTTTCCCTGTTAAATCCTGTAATATGAAAGTATATGGACCTATGATCTTTGCAATTTGGAAAGGACCAAGCCACATTCGTTGAAATTTTGTATGTTTTCCTTTTTCCTCATGAGCCTTGTCCCATTTTAGAACTAAATCTCCTATCTGAAAATCCTTTCTGGTTATCATGTTTGAATCAAAAGAAGCTTTAACTAATGCTTGATGATGAGCATGATTTACTTTAGCCTTTTCTCGTTGTTCTTCTAACTTAATTATTTCCATCTGCCTTAATTGTAAAGACGAAGTTGGTTCTTCATCAATATATTGGACTAAGGCTAAAGAAGGGATTGTTAGATGAGTTGGAAGAACCACTTCTCTCCCATAAACTAAATTAAAGGGAGAAGTGCCAATAGAAGCCTTCTGCGTTATTCGATCTGCCCATAAGGCATATATCAAAGACTTATGCCAATTTTTATGATTTAGATCAATGGTTCGCTTAATGATTCTGATTAAGTTTTTATTAGTGGATTCAGCTAACCCATTTCCCTGTGGATAATAATTGGCAGAATATTTAAGTTTGAAACCTCTCTTGAGTGCAAATTCAGTCATAGCGTTCCCAGAAAAATATGATGCATTATCAAACATTAAAGCATAAGGTAAACCAAACCTGGTGATTATGAACTGATCTATAAACTCGATGATATGTTCAGCATTAGCAGTCTTGAGAGGGACTGCTTCTACCCATTTCGTAAAATAATCAGTTGCTGTAATGATATACCTATGTTGTTTAGAAGAATGAGGAACGATCTCACCTATTATGTCCAATCCCCATTGATCAAAAGGTTGCTCAATGCTGACTGGTTGTAATGGTAATGATGGTTTCTTTTGTCTTCCAGCTGTAGTTTGACAAATTTGACATTTCCTTGCATAGTTATGTGAATCCTTGAATAATGTGGGCCAGTAATAGCTTGCACGGAGGATCTTATGTGCAATAGCATCTCCAGCATAATGTCCACATGCTGGCCCATCATGAAGTTCCTGCAAGACTTTTTCAGCTTCAGATTTCTCCAGACATCTAAGAAGAACAAAATCATAATTAATTCTAAAAAGAACATCATTTACAAGCTGGTATTGTCTAGCCTTCAACCTTAGAGCTCTTTTCTTGGTGTGATCGAGATTTGGAGGAGCATATCCATTCTTCAGATAAAATATGATATCAGCAAATAATGATTCAACATCGTTTAGGCTTACCTCATATGTTTGTATTTCTTCAGATGGTTTTTTAGAAATAAGTGATCCTCCAACTAGTATTTTGCAAAACCCTTGACCTCTTACAATATTTTCTGGTTTGATTTCAATATCATATTCTTGTAAGGCAGTAACCCAATTGGCTCTTTTCTCACCCACATCTTTTTGAACTAAAAGATTTCTTACCGCTGGAAACAGTACTATGATTTTTGTATGGGTTTTGAGTAGAAAGGGTCTGAAATATTTAATTGCTTTGAAAACAGCATAAGCTTGTTTCTCCACATCTAAATAATTCAATTCAGCTCCCTGTAAATTTGAACTGAAAAAGGAAATTGGAGCTTCTGCTTTGTCTTGATTTTCTTGAGTGAGTATTGTAGCATAAGATTTATCAAAGGCAAATGTGTACAAAATAAAAGGATCGGAAAAATTTGGAGTTGCTAAAGATGGAGCATTAATAATTGCTTGTTTGATCAGATTAAATGCCTCATATTCATATTTGCCCCATTTGAAGTTTGAATTCTTTTTAATCATTGCTTGCAAAGGTGATACAATTCTTGAAAAATCTGGCACAAATCTTTTTACAAAATTAATCTGGCCAAGAAAAGATTGCATAGCTTTTTTGTTGTGAGGTAAAGATATTTAAGAAATTTCCTTGATTCTATCAGGATCAATATGAATTCCAGATTTTGATACTATAAATCCAAGAAGTTTTCCTTCACTTAATGCAAAAAAGGACTTTTTTGGATTAAGTGAAATTCCATACCTTTGACAGCGTTGGAATATCTGCTTCATATCTCTAAGATGATTGCTTCATTTTTTAGAATATACAGTTATATCATCCAAGTAAATTACCAGTGATTTGTTAACTAATCCCTTGAAAGCAATGTCCATAGCTCTCTGAAATGTGGCACCAACGTTGATCAGACCAAAAGGCATCTTTTGATATGTGTAAGTGCCCCATTTGGTTATGAATGTAGTTTTCAATTGATCATCAGGATGGACCAACACTTGATTCTATCCAGAGAAACCATCTAAGAAAGACATTAATTCTGATCCTGCAACTACCTGTAATATTTGCTCCATAGGAGGCAAAGGAAAATTATCTTTTTGGCAGGCTTTATTGAGATTTCGAAAGTCAATGCAAATTCTAATGTCTCCGTTCTTATTTCTAATAGGAACCAAATTGGAAACCCATTTAGAATGTCGAACGGGAAAAATAATCTTGGCTTTCAATAACTTATTGAGTTCAGATTTGATTTGGTTTTCTAGATTGGGGTGGATCTTTCTCAACTTATGTTGGATAGGTTTTTCATCATTGATCATTGGGATAATATGTTGGATGATAGAAGTGTCATAAGTTTTCAATTCATCATAGTTCCAAGCAAAGACACTTTTATATTGTTTCAAAAGACGAACATATGCTAACTTTTCTTCAGGAGCTAGACCAAGGCCTAGGTTGATATTCTGTGGTTTGGCATCAGTTCCTAGATTTACTAATTCATAATTCAAAGTTGAACTTTGCAATTTTGAATTGGTAGATATTTTAAATCGATCTTTCAAATCATAAAGGTCTTCTAACTTGACTACTGATTTCGGCATAGCATTATTGGTGCTATCTTGGATTAATTGTTTGTCATGTTGGTCTTCATCAATTATCTGATTGGTGTAAGATCCTTAAGATGTGAGAAAATTTACAATATCAGGATCATCATTGAAAATCCTCCAATTGGTAACGTTATCAGGAATCGAAGGTCTAAAGATTAATTGGATTGAAAATCGTTCAGGACTAAAGTCTTCTGCAGGAATGAGCTTGGAAGCTACATTAGCTAGGAGGTCTGAACTAGCATTCTGAATTCTAGAAATTGATGAAATATTAAATTTTATAAAATGTTCAGTCAGATCTTGGAATAAAGATTGATAATGCTTTAAATGACCTGATAAACAATGTATAGTATTGCGTACCTGTTTGCTTACAATTTCCAAATCTCCAAAAACTTGTAGATACTTGATGTCTAATCCGATTGCTTTGTATAGTCCTTGGACTAAAGCCTCGTATTCTGCGGTGTTATTAGTGCAATCGAATTCAAGTCTGCAGGTTAGCATAATTTTTTTTCCCTCTGGACTAACCAAAACGCATCCTGCTCCTGCTCCTTCATTAGACTTAGAACCATAAAAAAATAATTTCCAAAATAAAGATTTATTTACAGGGGTATCTACAAAATTAATACATTTAGAACTATCTGTTTGAGAATAATTTTCTATTTGAGATAAAACAGAATGTTCTAAATAAGGTGAAGTATGAGCATTGAAATTTCCTAACAAAGAATCAACTGAATAATTTCCAATAATATTACTGTTGTATGCAACTGGTTCATTCTCTCCTTCCAATTCTGTTACTATGTATTTCTGATGTTTTTCTCGCTCAACCTTTATATGATTTGGTTTACCATTATAAGGAAGCCACATATGCGACCAATCAGTTGCGAAATATCCATGAAGTTTTTCTGACCAATCTCTGCTAAGAATTAAGCCATAAAATTCTGGAATATCTGCAACTAAAATATCAATGACTTGACATACCTTTGGGTTTGATGACAATCTTATGGTAACCTGATTTAATTTGCCAATTACTTCAACTTGCGATCGATCAAGCTGGACTATGCGCACAACAGATTTTTGTGGTTGAATGTTCAGCTTTGCACATATTGATTTTGGTAAAATGTTAGATGAAGCTCCAGAGTCCACTAAACAATTATGCAAATTTTTATTGAAAACTTCATAAGTAAGAAGAAATGGAGGAGTATGAGATCTCGACCTTCCTCCAATTAAAGCAATATTTTCTAGATCAACTTTACTGATCGCATTAGCTGGAGGTCTTCCCATCTCATTGGAAGCTTGAGAAATCACAGGATCAGGCAAAGGTTTTTCTGGTACAGCATGTAATTCTTTCAAAAGTACCTTTTGTTGGTGTTTTAACTGGCTCAATTCATAAAAAGTGATGTTAGCCCTAGTCTTCTTCATGTCTTCTATGATATTATATTCCATCTCATCTGGAACAATCAATGTTCTTGATGGAGTTGATGAATCTGTCTGGACTGGGCTAGTTTGAATTGCTTTAGATGTTGTTTTCTTGGGTGCAACTTTATCCTTATTCAATGAGCTTGCGCTCTTTGACTTAGGAGTAGATTGAGGAGGATCAAGTTGATTTCTACTTCGAGTGCTAACCGGGGATGCTTCTTGATCTTCCTCATCTGGAAGGATGAAATCCCACATACCTTGTACTTCTACAACTTCTTCTTCATCAATAGTTTCTTCAGTAGCAGTTTCTTCTTCTTCTTCTTCTGATTCAGCATTAGTAATAGCATTTGGTGGCTTTGGATCAGCTGAAGGGTTTCTTCTAAAAGGCTTGAAAGATTTTTTAGAAGATGTTTCTGCCACTTGTTTCTTAATGTCAATCATTTCGTTAGACATGGTTTTCAAAAAAATTTGCAGTCCTTCTAAATCAAATGGACCTTTTGATTGCTTTTTCTTGAGATCTTCCTTAAAAGTGACTTTCTTGGATTTTTGTTCTTCTATCGTATTTTTCTTGTCTAAAGCAATGATACGTTTTTCTACCGCTATTGCCTCCTTCATTTTTTCTGCTAAAGTTGGTTTGTTAGCCCTATCAACAAAGATTGCTATGTTTGATGGTAAAGCAGAAATGTACCATTCACTTCGCACCTCTTCGCTAGGCTTGGAAGCAGTAGGAATTTTGTTTAACAATTTATTGAAACGCGAATTGAAATCCTTGACAAGTTCCTTTGAGTCGGCTCTAAGATTAGATAGATCATTGATCAATGTTGCTGTAGACCCGTCATCACCAAATTTAGTCAAAAATTGATCTTGAAAGATATCCCAACTAGTGATGGATCCATATGGTAATGAAAAATACCATGATCCAGCTGCTCCTTGTAGAGTATAAGGGAAAAGTCGGACAACATCATCTTCATTAATAACTCCATTGAGATTTATAGACATCATAAAATTGTTTATATGTTCCTCTGCTAACATGCCTGCTTCAGGATTAAACTTAGGCATTCATTTTTCAGGATAGGCTGGTAATTGACTCAAGGGTGTAGGCATTAAGACTACCCCTGGATTATTCCATGGCATTTGGGCCATCGCTAAACTACTAACAGAGGAAAGTGTAGAAGATGATGTCTGTGATTGGGAAGATGAAGATATTATAATTATAGATGATTGAGAAGGTGATGTGGAAGTTCCAGTGGAATGAGGAATAATAGTTTGAAGTGGAGGGGTGGATGGTTGGCTTTGTGACGAAGAGGTTGAGATGGGTGATGATGACGAAAGAGTCTCGCTGTCAGACCCTTTAGATGATTTCCTTGCACTTTTCCTTGTAGGTAGAGGTAATTCGGTTGGCTGAATGCCAAGTTTTTCACTCTGTAATCTGGTAAGAGGATGAGCAGGATTATATTGTGAAGTTACATTGCCTTGAGATTTATCAGATCTTTGAGGTGATATTGAGAATCGCTGAATTTTATGAATCAAAGATTCAACTTTAGGAGGTTCAATAACAAATTCTTCTGAAAATTCAGGGTTTGTAGCAGTGTTTGTTCTTCTTGTGACTTCTGGCTCTAGATTTACAATTTCTGAGTGCGATGGAGAAGACGAGGAAGATGGTGAGGGTGATTTACTCTCAGAATGGTATTTAGATTTAGATTTACTTGCCATTCATAGTTCATGGCCCTCCTTCTAGCGCCAAATATGTTGAAGCCCCGAAAATCGGGTCTACAACAAGGGGGATACCCTCCCGGTCCGGACCTTGGTTAGCAGCTCTTTTTCCGTTTGGTGTAGTGGGTCCGACTGGGGATAATGGGACCAGTTTCCCAATTTGTGTGTGTGTGTTGAGAATATATATTTCCTTTCTAAAAAAGTTTCCTAAGTGAAGTGCTTTTATGCTATTTCTAATATAATCATATGCAAATTGTATTCTAATTAAAACAGAAATATCTAATTCTAAACTAAACCCGGGATAAAATCTTGTTTATGCGATCTAAAATGATTTCGAATAAAAATTGGTAATAAAGATCATTCAACTGCTATAAGAAAAGAATTCAATAAAGATAAACCACTTCATATAAAAAGTTAGATGAAATAGTTGTGAGAAACATATCGCATAATAAGCTATTCATACATTAAGCATAAATAAATAGTCATCACCGTACAAAAGTACAAAATGATAACTGAAGCATTAAAGCATCAATATATAAATAACTGAACTTAAATATCACTTTTAACATAGAAGCATAAAAAGTTAAGAGATAAAAGTACCATTTATAACTGGTTCTACTCATGAGCTAGAAGCAATAATGATTTATCTTCTCCTAATCCAACATCTACTAAGAGTACAGAAATGCAACATCAGTAGCAGATATTAGACACAGATATCAATAAATCTCATTCCATTCATTCATCAAAACCTCCTCTGAGGGTGCAGAAGTGCATGTTCTGAGGATAAGTTTTTGACAAATTTCTGGACCCTTCTCTAAATGCATGAGAAGGGTTTAAATAATACTAACTAAATCTAATTATAGTTTATTACAAAAATTTAGGATTCGGTTTAAATGACCGTCCTTTTTCTAGGAAAAAATAAAGTAAAACTAACACTAAATCTAAAATTAAAATTAACAACTAACCACTTATGACTTTGGTCTTTGAATTTGCAAGCATCCAGCATTGATTTGAGAAGAGGGGGCTGACCGACTTCAGATTTCAATTGTCCCGAAAAGACGGAATCAACAAGTGTGGGCGTGATCTTCTCAGCATAATTAATGATGCAATTAAGAGTACTGCATTGACTGTGTGGTTTTACTAGACAGGTCCAGTAAGAATCCCAATTTAATTTTGTCAATTCTTGAATTGATTTTGCCTTCTCTTCCGCTTTCTGTTTCCACTCTATTTGCAATTGTTGTGCTTGTGGTAGATATCCCGGAATGGTTTCCGAAATTAAATTAACCTTGTGCAAATTCTGATTTACACAATCAGTGATGTTGCTCACCGCTGTAGCTGCTTCCTCTGCCACTTTTTCTGCCTTTCTGATCTGTGCATCCCAAATGCTAAAGAGAATTTCTTTATGACTATCATTGATAATTGGTGTTGCTGCTCTTTTTCCTTCCTCTGTCTTTTGCCATGCCAAATAATTAGTAACTCTTTCATTTGTTAAATCATAATCATGTCGTAATTATACGACATGATTAGTGATTTTATCACTTTCCTGACAAAAAGAGTTCCACTGTAAGATTTTCTGGCATAATATGTCTTGCTGTTGCAGCAATTGATTATTCAAAGAAATAGATTCTGAAATAAACTCTGTAAGCTTGGGGTCTTCTTTATGCATTTCTTGCATAATCTGTATTTGTTTTTCTTTTTCGGCCAAGTTTTTCTGATAACCGATTTTCATTTGCTGAAACTCTTGCTGTAACTTTTCAAATTTCACCTGTGCTTCACTGTTGGCATGTGCTTGTTGCAATTGTTGTTGCAGAACTTGTATCTGATCCTCTTTTTCATTTAATAACAGCCTTACCTCAAATGCTTTGTCAATAGTTGCGGAGGCATAAGCTCCTATTATCTAAGATAATTTAGTAATATTTTCTGTGGGATTTGTAGTAGGATCTTTCCATAAAACATCCAATTGTTCTGCATCAGTAGAAAGCGCGCTTTCTAATTTTCTCTTCTTTCTTTGCTTCCTTACTACTGCTTTATGTTGCGAGCTGTAGAAAATATCCAGAGGAGGAATTTCCTCTATTTTAAGTACAATCTCGGCAGAGGGAGTAATGGGTATATGTTATTTTTCTGTGACATTGCCACTTATTTCTGTAACCAAAAATTTTGCTTTTTGTACAGAAGTTTGTATGTTCTGTCCTTCAACATTAATCATATCATTAAATGATTCCCATTCTTTATCTAACTGAGTGTTGATGGATGGTTTCTGTACATTAAGAGGTGGAAGAATCAACTTTGGGGTAGTTGAAGTCTGTTGTTGTGAAAGCTCTTTTGATTGCGATGTATCCTTGACTAAGCCTTCACTTTTATCCTGATCAGATTTTTTAGAATGTTCAGAAATTTCTTCGTCAGACTTTGACTTAGATCTCTCTGAATCTGAGCTGCCACTGAGACTGACACTAGGAGTTGGTTCCCTTGCGGGTTCCAAACGCAAATTATCCAAAGGAATAGTATTCAGTCTTCTTTCTCTATATACTTTAAACTCTTGAAATTCTTCTTGGGAGAACCGTGTTTGAGCTAAATTCAAAATGTCTTTAAATGAACATTTTTCCTTAAACATATCGTCAAAAAGATCTTCTTCTCCAGAGAATACTCTTACTTTGACAAAAGTGGTGAAATCCTTGACAATACCATATGGATCAAATAGCCTTCTCGGAAAATTAAACAATTTTAAACATGTAACATTGCGTACTTCCTTAAGCGCATGACCAACATCAAACAATGAAAATGCTCCGTAGGAAACAGGAAATTGTGGCCAGATGGCCTTCTTTTTATCCTTTAATTCTTTTGTCAAACCTCCGTCTCCATAGGTTTGATATGCGATTTCCCAAGCTATGAGTTTATCCGGAACATATAAGGGCAAAACATGAGGAGAAGCAAAGCTTCCAAAAACCCTCACATAAGTGAACAGTTCTTCTCCAAACCATCTTGTGACAGGGAGAATGTCTACCTCTGCTTCAAGAGACAACCTGGAAGCATCCTTATTATACAACACTCTATACAGAGGCAACATTATGCCATGGCAAATTTTATAAAAATGAGGAATGAATTTTGATTCCCACAACTCTTTGTGATAGACATGAATGGGCAAGGGATCCTGAATTGTCCATTTCCAACCCATTAAAGGGAACTTATAAACAAAGCATATTGAATCCATAACATAGGCAGATAGATAAAAAGGAGGATAAATCCTATGAGACACAGTCCGTTTAGACCGGTAATTGAAAATAGCCGTGGCTAAATTATCAGACAATATTTTGGCCCAGTCTACAATGGTGGCGTTAACAACAGCATTCAACAAGGGAAGCCATTCAGGAAAAATATTATTAATGTAAGGCTTTCCAAAAAGCCTGCATAACATAGCAGCAGCAAAAAAATATGGAGAGGTGAGTGAACCGGTACTGTACATACCGTGTTTATCTTTCTTCAGTGGTTCATCTCTTCTGGTCCATTCTTTAGTGCATTCTGCCAAATTTGCATTTTCTTTTGCAAATTTCTCCATAAATTGTTTGTTGTAAGTTGCCTGAGGTTCCGGCAAACGATACATAAGCCTCAAATATTCTGGAGTAAACGACCCAATAAGCTCTTGGCCTGGAGTTTTGAATTGTCTGTCTGTGATATCAGTGCTATCCATCACCCATTTGACCATATCTGTATATGGGAGAATTCTTGGTCTTGCTGCTATACAATGTAGAAATGAACAAACCAGCTCTGTAAGAGATGCTTCAGAGGAATTGCTTGAACCAGCGGTAGCTGAAACATCCATTACCCTTGGGTTTTCTTCTTCAAGAAAACTAAACATACCCTCCTAGGTGGTGATACCAGCGTCCTTGTTGCAAGCAGTGTCTACGTATAAAGAAGCCATCTCTTTATTTTCAGAACTCACAACTTTCTCTTTATTTCCAGAACTAGGAGCTTTCTCTTTCTTTCCCATAATGCTCTGAATGTTGCTTTGTATAGTCTCCTGTTCTTTACGCCTGCAGTTTTACGAATTAAGTGAGAATAATGACATGAGAAAGGTGACGGGATAGTTTTAAATTCCGAAGGCGTATGAAATATATTATTTAATCGTGAAATAACCCTTTGATCAAAACAAAATCCCTTTCATTAATAATTGACGATTCATTCATTAATTTGACATCAAAGCGCATAACGGATATTGATTTATGAAAAGATTTACTTCGTATAACGAGCTTTCAAGAATCTACGATAGTGCGATCTGCGATTTGCTTTGCAATATCGCAAAATCGCAATATCACAAATCGCAGTTTTCACAAATCGAAATTATTATAAATCACAACTTTCGCAAATCGCAATCAATAACATCGTGGAATCGCAATATCGCGAAATCGCAATATTGCAAAATATATAATATATGAATAATATCCGTTAATATGTTTTCTGCGATATGCGATTTGCGATAAACATTTTAGTGCAATGTCATTGGATCGCGGTATCGCAATTTTGAAGATTCTAGTTTGCTTAAGATATATTCTACTTTTTTTCGATGAATGCGATGTTTACTTCAAAGGGAGATTTTATTCTAGTCTACCATAAACTTAAGTTTAGTTTAAATATGTTCCAAAGAAATTTCCTTAAGTCCATGATAGTAAGTTTTATTGAAAATGAAAACAAACACCAAAATTCTTTTTAGATTTTTAAACTAAGGGTCCCCACTTATTTAGTATTATTACTAATATTAAATAAGAAGGGGGGTTGTTGCTGGCCACAACAAACACCTAATATGCAAATGCAAAAGAGAAGTTTTGATCACTGATGGCAGTATGACTAGACTGACACTAACATTATTCATGTGGAAGGTTTGGATATAGAGCTATAGAATGTCACATGTATGTTTGGAATGAATACAGTTTCGAGAGACCTTTCAGAAATGGATATTCCGAAACTCAGTAGAATATTAATAGATTTGATCATTTGAGAGGTAATGTCGAATGTTACAAATGTAACAATTTTGGACACCTGGCTAAATATTGCAGACTTGGAAGTTCTTCAAAGGAATTCTCGCAAAATCAGAATGAAAAAATATGGAAAGAGAAGACTGAAAAATGTGTTATCGCTCTCAAGGCTAAAAGCAACATAAATGTTTGGTATGTTGATAGTGGTTGCTGAAATCATATAACTGGAGATAGAAATAAGTTCATATCCTTGAAGGAAATTAAGGATGGAATAATGTATTTTGGAAATGATGGGTCTTCAAATTTCATAGGAGTAGGTACAATCACTCTTGGAAGCAGGAAAGCGTTAGCGAAAGATGTGTTGTTCGTTGAAAATATGAATCACAATCTGCTCAGTGTTGGACAAATGTGCAATCAAGTACACATGATGCTATTTAACTCTAAGAAATGTGAAATCAGGAAATGCAAGTTCGGTAAAATTGTGGCTACAACAAGCAAATCTACAAATCACATATATATTTTGGATGAGACACCTGAAGTGCAAGACTCCTCCATGCTACTATATATATCTTCCCAATTGCTAGACCAGGGATATGTTCAAGTGCTTACTCTATTGTTAGTGTGCTTCCCTTTCTCATCTCTTGACCATTATATGTTGTTCTGAGTAAACATGCCTATGTGCTGTCTATTTTATTTATTTATTTATTTATTTTATTTTTATTTTTTATTTTTTTCTTCTATTGCTTGCATTCTCTCTTGATGTTCTTAGTGATCGTGTGTTCCTTGACTCCACAAATTTTTTTTGTCAATAAAACACATGAAATATTTCCAATTCCTTCACAAGTAGAAAATAAACGAAGTTGTCACAAACCCCTCCCCCTTGGGGTAAAACCATCTTCGGTGTCCTTTGTCTATATATAAATCAAAATACATGCTTAAAAGAAAACATACTGTTTCATGGAGCTTTATATACACAACTCTATATGGTATTTACAATTTATATACATTTGCTTCAACTAAAAAACAAAAAAGGATATTATGCCTGCATTGTATCATCCATTTCCCAAGTGGCTTCCTTGAGCCCAAAGTGCCCCCACCACACTTTGAATTTATTTATTACTTGATTTCGGAGCATGATGCTCCTTTGGTCTATGATGCATACTTGTTCTCGATTAAACTCTCCCTTTGGTTCCACCTGTAGCACATACCAACCAATCACATGATTAGAGTTTTGTACATATATTTTAAGAAAATAAACATGGAAAACATGATGGAATTTTACTAATGGAGGAAAGGCCAACCTATAGGCCATTGGTCCAACCTTTCAAGTATCTCAAAAGGTCCACAAAACAGTGGTGCCAACTTTTCACATGAACCAATCTTCAAGGAACTTCTCTTGGGTCTAAATCTCAAGTAAACATGTTCCCCAACTTGGAACTCCTTATGCAACCTATGATTGAGATACATATATTTTCTAGCTACCCCATGACACCATTAAATATTACCTAATGACCTGTCTTTACTACTCCATCTCTTTTAGCATGTGAGGCCCAATGAGGACCCTATTCATTGGATCACTCTATGTGATATGAGTATTTAAAAACCTTCTATAAAGTGCCTCAAATGGGATCATATTTATATATTTATGGTACCCATTGTTGTAACCAAACTCTACAAATGGAGGATACTCTTCCCACTTCCTTAGCTGGTGCATCACATACATCCTTAACATTTATTTGAGGATTCTATTTGTCCTTTTTGTTTTTCCTTCCGTTTGTGGATGTTAAGTTGTGTTTAAGGACGATTTTGTCCCCAAGCCTGCAAATAGTTCCTTCCAAAACCTTGAAGTGAACTTGGCATCTATATATAAAATTATTTTCTTGGGAACTCCATGCAACCTTTCAATCTCCTTTATGAATATTTGAGCCACATCACTAGCTGAATTGTTTGATTTTACTGTTACAAATGAGCCACCATGCTCAACTTTTCAATGAACACTATAATTCCATCATGTTATTTGGAGGTTCTTGAAAAAATGGTAATGAAATCCATGGAGATAAATTCCCACTTCCATTCTGGAATGGGAATGGGCTTCAAAAAAACTGTTGGATATTTACATTCAACCTTCACCTGTTTCAACTCTATGCATTTAATAACAAAATCAACTACCTCCCTTTTCAAATTAGGCCAATAGTAAAAAATTTTGATGGCCATCAAGTCTTTTGGTATCCCGAGTGGCCAAAATACAACTTAGAATGGGACTCTCTCATTATGAGCCTCTTTAAATCATCATTGTTTGGCACATAGATTCTATTCTTGAATCTAATGAAACCATTGACATATGTGAGATGGTATTCTTCATCCTTTCCATCCTCACCACCTTGTTGTAAACTCTCCCTTATTGCTGATATTTATCATCATGCTACCCTACATGTTTGACTTGTTATCATATGTTTAATCCATAAGATATTATGACTACCAGGTGATTCAACTGAATGCTTCTACTGAGTGCACCAACAACCCTGTATTCTTTTCCCTTGATATACTTGATTTCAAAGTCGAAATCGCTAAGTATAGTCGACCAACTAGCTTGCCTTGCGTTCAAATTAGGTTGATCAAACAAATATTTGAGTACTCCATGATTTGTCATGTTAGCACATGGATTTGCATCCCACCCACCCCACCTTATTCACTGAGGTCACTGAGCTCACATCGTTTTTTTCCATTCTCGCATTTATATTGCGCCAACCACGTCATGAAAATCATTATCCTTATAATCACAATTTTTTTCCAATTCCATATCATATTTTTATTCTTTACATGCTAATTTAACCAAAAAATTGTCTCTACAATGGAGGAAAGCAATGTTCTGAAAGTGCCGGGATAATTTATTATTATTGGTCTACTTCGTGTACATTGTCTTCTTGGAGATTATTATAGTGGACTCAAGTGCTTCAGGCTGTGGTGAAATTGGTTGACCAAATGAGAAATACTATGAGGGATTTGTCACATATTTGGACTTATTAGCACTAATAAAAGAGAAAGAGACATGGCTGAAAGATGCCTTCAAAATTTTGGCTTCGTCGAATGGATGGTTGGGTTATGGTTTATTTCTCCAAGTCAAGGTCTAAGTTTCGAAGGGGAAGAGCCTACGAAGGAGCCAAAAGGGGGTGAGCTACCCATCAAATAGAATGGTGTGGAAAATTGTATATAAACCTCAATGTTTCACCTCCCATAGTGCATGTGGGATAAACCCACTTTCAAACTTTTTTATAATTTTTTTTCCAATTTTCTATGTGTGACCAGTTGACTTCTGAGGCACTTCCTGGGAAAATGGTGGCAAATTTTGGGAAATTAAAAGAATTTTTTCCTCAACATGGGCTAAAAAAAATAATCTCTTTCAGTTTTGGCATAGTTGCTACAGATTGGGAGAAGCAAGATCATCTTTGAGCCCTATTGTTCGGATCTTAGAATTTTCCTGTTTGACACATGTTTTTTGAATGCAAGTCATGGGTAAATGGAAACAAATCTCAAGGAATTGAGAGAGATTTTTTCTCATAAAAAATTGATCTACCAAAACCTCTTCCATATTGTACACATATATCATGAGTTGGAAGTTTCAAATTCATGATTGCAATGCTATTTCTGCTGTAGGTTGGTATTTTTTTTTAGATACAGTTCTAGATTCTGATGTAACATATTGCTCTTTTGGAGGAATTGGATAATTTCGACCTCTGAATCTTAAGGAAGGGTTCTATTCCTATATATATCTTGTAAATTCAATGTAATAGAGGTTGGAAATCAAAGGGAGAGGCTGTTGTAATGTGTAATTTTCCTTGAATATTTTTATATAATCAAATGCAGGAGTTTCTCTCTTCTTTGTTTTGAGATTCATCACAGTGTTTATGTTTAGTATGTGTTCCTGTATATCATTTCCATGAGTATATTTTTCTGCTAGTATTTTCTGAGAGTAAGTGATAGGACTTCATCCATGTTAGATGATCCTTTCACACTGATGATGCTTGTTATGTGTTAATGTTTATCTTTAGAAAATTCATCCATGTTTGATGCTCTGTTTTGTAACCTATATTTGTGTTATTTATTCTAAAGTTGCACTAGATATTTATCTATTGATAGATTCCTATAGTGTAGTGGGATTTATTCTCCTTTCCATCTCTCATTTCGTATAATTTATCTGGCTTAAAATAACACTTACTTTTCCTAAAATTTGTAGAAAAAAACCATCCTTGACTCCATTTCCCAATGGTACTTTCTCTCTTGCTGTGCCGACCCAGAAACCCTAAATCAAAACCTTTGAGCGTAATAGATCTAGCCTAAAATCCCTTCTCTCATAGACAATATTTTACTGTGGTTTCATGGAGAGATCCCTCTCCAGCTTGGTAGGGCTAGATACCAAGCCAAAAGAGGTTTGAGGTTACCTCATTTGATTTCCTCGTTAGCCCATGATATTGTTGGGGCTAACATTTTGGCGACGTTTCCGGGGAGCGAGGTGACAAATATTCCCTGGGAAAGATCATCCAATTTTAGATCTCATTGCTGATGGTGGACAACGGTCAGATGCATATGAATGCTGAAATCATCTGCCCGACGACTCCACACAGTTTAGGTTGATCAAAATATTTCATTGGCAGAAGAATCCAAAAATCAAGACATTCATGGCACCTCCACTACTCACTGATTAGGTCACGTACTAAAACAAGATGATTGGGTATGTGGAAAACCCTCTATTTTGTGAAGTTTTGAAAGAAGTCAGGGATCAGTTAGTGGATATTCAAATAGACGAGGTCTTTTAAATGGCTTTCCTTCATTGTCTGAGATCTACAAATATTTATCATGAAGGTAAAATTGGATTCTTTGAATTAGTTGTTGAAAGGTTTGAGAACGAGATTAAGCTTTTAAATGATCAATTCAAATCATATAATTTCCAAGATCCTAAGAAGTTCTTGGAAAACCTCCCTCTTCCAAAACAAGAAACAATAGTGTTGTATTGTGATGTCGAAATCGAGGATTGTTTTGACAATGAATCTGATGACTCATATCTGAAACTGTATGATGATATAGAAAGTGAATTTACATAATACTTTGAAGATCAATAGATAGGTCATGAATTTTATGATCCTATTGCTTTCTATATGAAGGAGTACTTCCGTGCAGAGTCCCAATTAATTTCCAGTACATGGCATGCTTTCCATGATCTCATAGTTCGCTGTTGTGGAGATCATACTTACAATCAGTTTCTAATGTCCTTACAAGCTCTGGCTATGATTTTTGTTAAAAGAAGTGAAGGGGCCCAAGTACTGGACCATATTTTTTATTGGATATATTGGATATTTTATATTGATTGAAATCAATTATTTGGTGTTAGAATAGGTTATATGTACATAAATAATCTTGTTGGACAAGAATTTCCTTCAACATCTAGGTTACAGTTTGCAGTATGTGCGTTTTCAGTTTATATAAGTGGATTGGTTTTAGAAATAAAGATCAATTTGCAGTTGTTTGTGACTCCATGCCCAATAAGAAGGCACTGATCTACGAGTTCCCAAAGATCTGAAGTTCTTGACACCTCCTAAAAGGAACTTCTTTCCCCAGTTGGAGCCGATGTTAGCACATAGATTTGCATCCCACCCACCCACCTTATTTTGCTATGTTTTCACCTCAGCTTCGCCGTTATCACTGGCCTCACATCGTTTTTGTCCATTCTCGCATTTATATTGTGCCGATCACGTCATCAGACTCATTATCCTTATAATCACCATTTTTTCCAATTATATATCATCTTTTAATCCTTTACATGATAATTTCACCGAAAAGTTTTCTCTATAATGGAGGAAATAAATGTTCTGAAAGTGCTGGGATGCTTTAGTATTATTGGTCTACTTCGTGTACATTTCCTTCTTGGAGATTATTACAGTGGAATCAAGTGCTTCAGGTTGTGGTGAAATTGGTTTAACAAATGAGCAATACTATGAGGGATTTGTCACATATTTGGACTTATTAGCACTAATAAAAGAGAAAGAGACATGGTTGAAAGGTGCCTTCAAAATTTTGGCTTCGTCGAATGGATGGTTGGGTTATGGTTTATTTCTTCAAGTCAAGGTCTAAGTTTCGAAGGGGAAGAGCCCATGAAGGAGCCAAAACACCACACATCAAATATAATGGTGTGGAAAATTGTATATAAACCTCAATGTTTCATCTCCCATAGTGCATGTGGGATAAACCCACTTTCAAAATTTTTTATAAATTTTTTTTCCAATTTTCTTTGTGTGACCAGTTGACTTCTGAGGCGGTTCTTGAGAAAAAGGTGGAAAATTTTGGGAACTGAAAGAGGTTTTTCCTCAGCATGGGCTATAAAACAATAACATATTTCAGTTTTGGCATAAATGCTATAGATTGGGAGAATCTAGAGCATATTTGAGCCCAATTTTTCAGATCTCAAAATTTTCCTGTTTGAAACATGTTTTTGGAATGTAGATCTCGGGTAAATGGAAAAAAATGTTAGGAAACGGAAAGAGGTTTTACCTATGCACGGGATAAAAAACAATAACCACTTTAAGTTTTGGCATAACTGTTACATAATGGGAGATTCGAGAGCATCTTTGAGCCATATTTTTCTGATCTCATATTTTTTTTAATTTGAAACATATTTTTTGAATGCAGATATCGAGTAAATGGAAATAAATTTCAAGGAAATGAGAGAGCTTGTTGCTCATAACAAACTGATCTAAAAAAACATCTTCCAAATTGTACACAAATATCATGAGTTGGAAGTTTCGAATTCATAATTGAAGTGCTATTTTTGCAGTAGGTTGGTATTTTTTTTGGGATACAGTTCTAGATTTTGATGTAACAAATTTCTCTTTTGGGGGAATTGGATAATTTCAACCTCTGAATCTTAAGGAAGGGTTATATTCCTATATATATATATATTGTAAATGCAATGTAATAGAGGTTGGAAATTAGAGGGAGAGGGTGTAGGACTGTGTATTTTTCCTTGAATATTTTTATGTAATTAAATGCAGGAGTTTCTCTCTTCTTTGTTTTGAGATTCATCATGATGTTTATGTTCAATATGTGTTCCTATATATAATTTCCATGATTATATTTTTATTCTAGTATTTTCTGAGAGTAACTGATAGGAATTCATCCATGTTAGATGATCCTTTCACACTGATGATGCTTGTTATGTGTTAATGGTTATCTTTATAGAATTCATCCATGTTTGATGCTCTGTTTTGTAACCTATCTTTGTGTTATTTATTCTAAAGTTGCAGTGGAGATTCATCCATTGATAGATGCGTGTAGTGTAGTGGGATTTATTCTCCTTTCCATCTCTCATTTCATATAATTTATCTGGCTTAAAATAGCGCTTACTTTGCCTCAAATCTGTAGAAAGAAACCAGCCTTGATTCCATTGCCCAATGGTACTTTCTCTCTTGTTGTTCCGACCCAGAAACCCTAAATCAAAACCTTTGAGCCTAATAGATCTAGCCTAAAATACTTTCCCTCATAGTCAAGATTTTGACTATGATTTCATCGAAAGAGCCCTCTCAAGCTTGGTAGGGCTAGATACCAAGCCAAAAGAGGTCTGAGGTTATCTCATTCAATTTCCTCCTCAACCCGAGAAATTTTTGGGGCTAACATGTCATAAGCGTAAATATTCTACCGAGGAGGTAATTCCTCCACATTTTTACTGCATGGATAGTGGCAGCTAATTCAAAATCATGAGTTACATAGTTTTCCTCATGCTCATTTAGCTTTCGAGACTCATAGAAAACTACTTATCATTACTGCATCAATACTCCACCGAGCCCCTCCTTGCACGCATATGTACAAACCACAAAATGTTTGTTTCGATCTGAAATCCTTTAAAATGGTGCATTAGTCTGCAAATTCTTCAATTGTTCAAAACTTGTTGCACATTCAACCGTCCTCTCGAATTTGTTTCCTTTCCTTTGCAAGGATGTGATAGGGGGGCCTATATTTGAGAATTTTTTGATGAACCTCCTGTAGTAGCCTTCCAACCCCATGAATGACCTAAAATCATTCATATTTTTCAATTTTGGCCACCCCATTATGGCCTTGAACTTTTCTAGATCAACTGATATTTCCTCCTTAGAGACGATGTGCCCCAAATAATGTAGTTGTGATTAGAAGAACTCACACTTACTAAGGTTTGCATAAAGCTTATGTTTTCTTAGCAACTGTAGCACTGCAAATAAGTGTTGTTTATGTTCTTCTCCGGTCCTTGAATATACCAATATGTCATCCACAAATACGATCACACATTTATCCAATCAAGGATGCTACACACTATTCATTAAACACATGAAGGTGGCATGGGCATTAGTAAGCCCAAAGGGTACCACCAAAAACTCGTAATGTCAATATATTTTCTAGAATGTAGTATTATATATATATCTTCTTCCTTGATGTTTACTTAGTGATAACCTGGCCTAAAATCAATCTTGGAGAAAATTGCTTCTCCTCTCAATTGGTTAAACAAATCATCAACCCATGGCAACAAATACATGTTCTTGATTGTCACTTTTTTTTAAATTTCCTCTAGTCTATGCATAGTTTGAGTATACCATCCTTATTCTTCACAAACAAAACTGAATCTTTCCACGGTGACACACTTGGAATTATATATCCTTTATCCAACATCTAATTAATTTATATTTTTAACTCAACCAATTTAGGAGCACTCATATCCTATATGGTGCCTTAGATGTTGGTGTTGCTCCAGACATCAATTTGATAGATAAATATACACCTATGTGAGTAGGTAATCTAGGAACATTTTCTAGAAAAACATCTCTATATTTATGCAACACAGGATATCATTTCAACACCTCAACTTCCTCTTCCTCAATGATGTCATAGGATATTTCATTACTGGAAATTTGTACAACAAAAAAAATGCATCCTTTCCCGTTACTTCTCTTGGCTTGCATGGATGAAATCAGCCTCATAGACATGGGATTTCATTTTACCTATAATATATTTCTTTCTCCATTCTCATCTAGTCACTTTATTTCCTTTTCAAAATAACCCACCTTGGTGTACTGCTTGTACACCGAGTCCATGCCCAACACCATGTCATACAAACCCAATGATAGTAAATTTAAATGTGTTGTTGAGGGCATATTCTAGAGCTCAAACACACATGATTTCACCCACTAGATTAATTTTCTCTTTGTCCTTGTTTCTAATTGAAACAACCATTGATATGTATGCAATTATTTTGCTAACTAGAATTTTTCCATGAGCTCCAAAGTGATGTAGTTGTAGTTAGAACTAGGATCATTCAAAATATAAATAATTTGATCGCAAAATTTACCTTCCATTTTGATTATGGATGCTTGGTGGTCTTCCTGCCGATCTTCCACCACTGCATCTATTCTGGGCATTCTCTACACTATATCTCCCACAATTCAAGCTTCTTGTGCATTACATATTTGTGGTCTTGCATTTTTTGATGCGGGAAATACCTTTTACTACGATTCTCTCCACATGTCCAACATTTAAATCGTTCCTTGGTCTTAGGTCTATGTTGTGAAAATTCCTATATCTAACGATCTTAGGAATCCTACTGCAACCAGATGAATCTACTTCACCTACTTTGTAAATTACATTACATATTTTTTCTAGATTTCTTCATGAAATATTGAATTAAATTACTGAAGAAACCTACACTTAATTAAATATGGTTTGGAAACAAGGAAATCGAGAAAAGAACAATACACACATAGGACACCTTTATTTTGGACGAAATTCCCTGGAAAAACCCAATGCGGGAAAACTGGTGCAGAAGATATGAGGGTTTGTATTATTGAGTAGTAGGAAATCCTGAATAAATCTCTAAATACCTCAAGGGTTATTCGGTTACAGAGAGATAAATACTAGCAGAAATATTTGTGAGATTGCATCACAATCACTGAAAAATCCCGACTAATCCAGTCACTGGATGAGGTGCCCCTAATAGGCTCTGCGCTGCCACTAGACAGTCCCTACGTAGTCCCTTAGTCACCCTCTCTAGGAATTGCGTCACCCATCTAGAAGATCCATCTGCAGCTCGAAATCACAGTTCTTAGCCTCCCAGTCTCACACCCCGACTCCTAGCTCTGAAACGTATTCTTGTACAAAATCTTGGATTCTCTCTGACCCTCTACGGTGCCTCCACGTAGCCCTGTGTGGCTCCGTGTCAGCCTCTGTGTGAGATATTTTGGATCACTCTCTACCTCTCCCTGCTGATGATTCTCTGGCTAAGAAAATAAATCTCTTCAGAAGCTATCTTAGGCCTTCTCTGCGCTGGAATCACTTAGATCGATTTCTCGTCTTGAGCACTGCTCACTTTAGAAATTTCGATCTCCAGATTCACTCAATGTATATTTCAAAATGACCCTCAATATTTCCTTTATAATCTTCTCGTTGATACATCAACGACCAATAATAGATCTCTAATCAACGGATAAGATTATAAATTGACTTGATATTCGATTTTTCTAGATCATTCTCACTCTGTCCATTAAAATAAGTAATTTTTACAATAAAACATATTCCGAGTCGAATTTTCACAAATGGTTCTGGTTTCTTTGGAATACATGTGCCTAAGCCTCTCCAAAAGTTTTGAGACTTAGAGCACTTTTGATGCTACCAAAATTCAATACTCCCTCTTAGCGAGGAAAGTTCTCTAACAACATGCATGCTGCATATTGCTTTGACCTTGAAGCATCCTCCGCGCTGCTGATGTCTGAAAAAATGTCTACCAACCACTACACTATTAGTGAAACTATATTACATCCCATGACACTACCACTGCCACTACTGCATCCGTACTACAACTCCCTCTCAAATGATACATCTGCTATGCTACTAGCACTAGAACTGCTAAGACTGCATCTCCACTGCAACTCATTTCCTAAGAGAAGCAACTGAAATCACCCAAAAACTGAACAAGAATTCAGTGGATGCACCTTGGTGATGAAGGCTATGACTACTGATAGCTACTATGCCATCCCTCTGTAGCACTACACTTCTGCTTCTCTGCACTGTGTTTCTGTTCTATACTACATTGTTGTGGCTATGCTCTGTGTTGCTCATAAGTAGGCGCTGCTACCCAAGCAATTATCACTCCATCACTCCTTGGATCCCTCTGAAAACTCCTCCATCCCGCTATTGCTGGTCACGGGCACTCATAGCAAGGTTGTGATCTAAGAGGAAGGCTCCTCAAGGATCCTGCCCAACTGAAGTTCAAGGTGAACTTACAGTTCTATGTCGCCCCATTTACCTCTTGGAGATGCATGGGCACTCATGGAAAAATCATCTTGCTCGATCTTTGCGGATGCAACTTTTGGATCATGCTTCTCATCCTTGTCCTTTTTCTTCCAAGGAAATTATGATGCAAAGTGTCCCATCTCACCACATCTAAAGCACTTCACCTTCGAAACATCTCTCTTTTGTTTCCATTTCCCATAATGTTCCTTTGATGCGAGGACTACATTCTACTCCTCCTCCGGATTCTTCGATCCATGCCCGCTACTACCATCAAGTTTTCACTTGATCAAATCTCTTCTTAGCTCCTCCTTATAAAGAGCTACCCACATCTCCTCCCAAATAGGAAGCGTTGCCCTGCCCAAGATAATTTGGAAAAAAACATGCCACTCCTCAGTGACTGCGTTAAGGGCCAACCTCACCATATTTGGAGCAGTTGGGGTGGATCCCATGACTGCTAGCTGATCACGAATTTTCTGAAGTTTCGTTAAGAATGGATTAATGCACTCCCCCTTCTTCATTTGGATCATCCGGAGCTTATGCTACAAGTACATCTTCCACTGCTTAGAAGTTCCTCATATAGCAAGGAAAAGGCCTCGCATATCTCCCTCTATGTGTTCTTGCCAGATAAATCTCTATATGATCCTTGACAACATCAAGGATAAGTCTCTTGGCCTTTGCCATATCGAACTTGTACTTTTTTTTCTAATCTGGATTTTTAGGTACAACAACCACATTTTCCATGAAAATCTTGAGATCATATTCATCCAGAATGAATTTTATCCTTTCCTTCTAGATCACATAGTTGGAGTATCCCTCAAACCTATCCTGATCTCTAAGATCGTGAGACACCATCTCAGATGAAAAATATCAAACTGCTCCCTCTTTCTCCTTACTGCGTAGCTTCTAGGCTGGCTTACACATTCCATGATGGAGCTGGTAAGTCTGTTGCTCCTTTGGTGCCCAGTAAATGATAAATTTTGATTTCCTCGGCAAGGAAATCACTGAGGAATAATTCCCCACTATGTGATCTTCTTCTTCGTCTGACGCTTCTCTCCCTAGCAACTTCTTGCAGAAAAAATTTCATCCCTTTGGCTTTGCGTGAAGGCTATGCACTGCTCCCTCTGCCTCGACAAGATCTTGGTCAAGAATTCTTACCTCTCTGTCGACTCACTCAGAGAGAGACCACCTCGCAAATTCATCCCTCCTGGATAGAACTGCGCAATCCCTCTCGGGATTCGATCTACTATCGCTGCAATAATTCAACCTTCACTTTAGTACTAGATTTTCTCTTCTTGTGTCACATCAAATGATATGATACCATGTGAAAATTCCTAGATCTAACAATCTCAGGAATCCTACTACAACCAGCTGAATCTACTTCACCTACTTTGTAAATTACATTACATAGTTATTTAATATTTTGTCATGAAATATTGAAGTAAATTACTGAAGCAAACTACACTTATTTAAATATGATTATGAAACAAGGAAACTGAGAAAATAAAAATACACATATAGAGCACCTTTATTTTGGACAAAAGTCCCTGGAAAAACCCAATGCAGGAAAACCGGTGAAACTGATCTGAAGGTTTGTATAATTAAGCAGTAGAAAATCCTGAATACATATTTGAATACCTCAAGGGTTATTCAGTTACAGAGAGATAAATACTGGTAGAAATATTTGTGAGATGACCTCACAAAATCACTGAAAATCTCGGCTAATTTGGTCACTGGATGAGGTGCCCCTCGCAGGCACTGCATTGCCATTGCACAATCCCTACGTAGCCCCTGTGTCACCCTCTCTAGGCACTATGTAACCCAGCTAGAAGATCGATATGCAACTCGAAATAACTATTCTCAGCCTCTTGGTCTTACACCCCAGCTCCCGGTTTCTGAAACTGATTCTTCTGAAAAATCTTAAATTCTCCCTCTGTGCTGCCTCTATGTAGCCCTGCGTAGCTCTGCGTCAACCTTTGCGTGAGAGATGTTGGATCAATCTCTGCCTCTCTCTGCTGATGATTCTATGGCTAAGAAAATCACTCTCTCTCCGGAAGCTATCTCTGCCCCTCTCTGCGCTAGAATAACTTAGACCGATTTCTCATCTTGAGCACTGCTCACTTCAGAAATTTTGATCTCTAGATTCACTCGATGTATCTTTCCAAATGACTCTCAATCCTTCCTTTATAGTCTTCTTGTTGAGAAATAAATGATCGAGATTAGATCTATAATCAATGGCTAAGATTATAACTTGACTTGATATTCACTTTTTCTATATCATTCTCACTCTGTTTTATTAATACCTTTCAATTATTTAATTTCCCTAAGTTTAGACTTAGGGTCCCCATAAAAATAATTAATTTTTACAGTAAAACATATTTCGAGTGGAATTTTCACAAACAGTTTTTGGGTTCTTTGGAATACATGTGTCTAAGCCTCTCCACAAATTTTGAGACTTAGAGCAATTCTGATGCTACCAAAAATCAGTGTTGCTCTACCTATAGGTTGGTGTGTACGACCTTTCTCAACTAAGTTGATTTTTTATTGTGCTTGATTTCTATTGGCTGTGGTTATGCCTTCCTTCATGTTTGATATTTTATTGTGCCATTTATTTTTATCCTTCATGCTACTCTTTGCCTTCCATTCCGCTTTGAATTTGGGCCTGCATTTTGGTTGTCCATGGCAATGTTTTATTTTTTTAATGGCATCACCCAATGTTTAAGGTTCAAAAATTTCAATTTTATCCCTGAATGCTAGAGGTATCCCACTAATGAGTATTTTGACCTTTTCCTTCTCATCTTTAATATATGGCACATATCTCAACAATTCCATAATCCTGGTGATGTATTATCCATTCGATATTTACCCCATTTTGAGCTCATAGAATTCTTTTGCCTTGCTTCCATAGTACTTGTCTGATAGATATTTACCTATGAAGAACCTTTCAAATTCACTACAAGTCAGATCCTCTTCAATTATTCCTTTAAAATTCTTCAAATATTCCCATCACATGTTTTCTTTTCCCTTCAAACTATAGGTGGCTAACTTTGCTTTCACGTTCCCAAAATAATCATGGATTCTGAAGAATTTCTTCATTCCAAGCAACCAAGCTTTTGCATCTTCAGATTTCTTCATTTCTCCATCAAATGTGGGTGGTTTTGGCTTCTTGAATTCCTCGAGCATATAGTACCTTTATCACTTTTTATAATGATGAGGATGATGTCCATTGGTAGTGGAAGTAGAATGTCTACTAGAGTGATGCCCATAAGTGTTGGTTGTTCTCTCTGGGGTAGTCAATGGTGAATTCTATTTCATAGTGTCTTCAATTTCTTGCCTGTTCCTCTTACTGGAATTGTTACCATCTACCCCATTTGTTCTCTCTTTTGTTTCCAAAGGGCTCCTCGTGTCTCTATGAATAGTCCACAACTCATGTTGCCTTTGTCTCTGTAAGTCTAAGAGGCTTTGCAGTATGACTGCATTGCCTAAGATTACCTCTCTTGAGCCCTTATCAACCTTTCATTATCTACCTTGAATATCTTGATCTTGTCCCTTAGGCTCCTGAAGGTATCCATCCAGTCAGGAGAGTTTTCTCTTCCTCTCTTCTCCATTGAAGCTTCTTCATGCTAATGCAGGGACCTGTCAGAAATGTATTGACCCATCCTGCTACTCATTCCCTTGCTGCTCATTGTCCTTTTTTGCTTGTGATGTGTTTTCATTCACACACCATTATTAGAAATATTGTAATATAAATAATTGACAAAATCATGACCATGAGCTTTCTTTTGTGGAGTTGCTATGGTAAGATGGCTATAACAAACAATCTATGTTAGTACATCAATATCAATCAATCATCAAACCTTTAACATCACTACATATGCATGCATAATCAAAAACATATATCAGTCAAGATGAATTGTTAGCTAATCAATAACAATAAAATCATATCAATTTTAGTACCATGCTACATAATTAAATCACAAAGTAAGCATATCAACCATGCATGCAATCAATCAATTATAGACCGACGTTTAACACTTAACATTTTTTTAATCAATTTTCTAAAATTCAATACGTAACCCATTTGTAGGAACCTTGTTGTTACTTTCCTATGATAGAACTCATCTAGTGTAAGTGTTGAACCTATATGCTCTGATACCACCTGTAAAAACACCCCGTTAACCTCTAGGGATGTGTTCACTATGATAACCCGACCTCCCTGGTACAGTTAGAGAAATGGGGTACTATTAATAATTTTTTTACTTGACTCTAAGTTTCCAAAACTTAACTTTGATATTGTAATCTTATTTGTCTCAGTGAGACATTTCTAGTGATATAAGTTTTGTCCAATTCATAATGCTACATAAAAAATTATGATCCTCTAAAGTTTTATTAAATTTAATGTGTCATTTCTTTTTTTCTTCTAGCTGGCATCGACGTGGTGTCCATGTGGCACATTACTACTCTGCCATGCCACATGGCCACAAGGGGTACCTTGATGACACATACCTTGCATGACCCTCCATGTGCAAACCTCATTATAATTTTAATTATAATTATATGCACACACACATATACATAAACATACATACATACATACATACATAAGTACACACACACACACACATATTCTACATGCTATTTTTATTTTCCTTTTTACATTGCAACAATTGGTTTGAAATATTCCATGCACTCTTTTACATTCATCTCAGTGAGACCTATATACCTCAAAATTATCATTCCTCATAAATAATTATTTAATGTTGGAATTTGACAGACTCAAAATTTCATGCATACTGAGTGTTGATATTTTCACACAATATAAGGTATACGTGGACTAAAATAACTACCCTAATATTAATTGAAACATATTTCCTCCACATGAATGAATCTGAAAGCTACACACATGTATGTCTCAAGGATTAATATCATAATTCTATGACTAGGTTCTTTCATTGCACAAGTATACATATGTGTAGATATCTAAATGCGGTCAATTCATCACTAGGAAAGTTCCAAGTCCAATACTCTTGTTAAAGATAATAATTAATTTTGAAAAAATCAAGGTTGAGTACCATATCTTTAAACAATTCTTCACACCTTCCCTCAATACTAATTCACACCAATATCACTGATGTATTTATCTTGTACACATAGCACTAACATATGTATGTATATATATATAGGTATATGTACATATTCCCCACATAAAGGAGATTAGTGCAGAACTACAACTACAAGGGACCAGGTGAAAAAACCTCATTCCCTTCAATCAAAAGTGAACCAAGTACCATTCAAACAGTCAATACAAATATTTTATTAACAGTATAAACACATAATTAATGACATAAATTCTTTTGAAAACACTTATATTGAATTGGAATTGGGTGACTGAGTTAGGGTAAACAATTCTCCATCCAACCATAGACAAGCTATAACCGGTCCTTGCATTTGTCACTCCTGAGCCAGATTCTAGAGATTGAGGTGGTTTTTCTTAAGGGATTAAACACTAACTGTTGGTTGAGACTAGGACTCTAGAGGTTCTTCCACCTCCACCCATCAAATAATTAGCAGTCAATAAAATACACAAGGAATCCAAAGGCCTACTGCCTCCATCCTTCAATTGAGCAACAACCAATAAACTACGGTGAATCCAGAGGCTTCACCTTGACCTTGAAGACATGTAACGAAACGGTTCCATCTAATGAAGGGAATCTAGAACCTACTAACAAAAATAGGTGAAATAATAAAATGAGGACTTAAGAACTTCCCCTAAAATGAATCCAAGGACTAAATCTCCACCCAAAGCTTGTTAAGGGAATATAGAGAAGACCATCTCCACCGTTCGATCCCTAGGGCATCCAAAGACTTATCCTCACTTGAAGAGAGTTCCTATCATGCTCCTATTTCTCAACCAAGATATATGAATATTCTCTGAAAGTTGTCGATGTGTAGGACTCCTCCATACTGCTACAAATATATTCCCAATTTATAGACTAGGGTGCATATATTTTTACTCTGCTATCCAAAGCACTTCCCTTCCTCACCTCTCGACCATTGTATTTTTTTTTATTGATCGTACTTGTGTGTTGTCTGCTCTCTCTCTTTTCTTTTTCTTGCATTTTCTGCTACTATTCTCAGTGATCATGCATCCCTTGACTTAGCCCAATATTTTTTGTACATAAAAAACACGATATATTTACAATGCCTTCATAAGTAGAAAATAACTGGGGTTGTCACAATAAATATAAAAACAATGAAATAAATTAAGTACATATATTTATATGACCCAAATATCACCCTTTATTGGCCCCCTAATAAAGAATCAATAGGTCTCCCATACTAGTTATTATTGTTATCCTCCACAGTGTCCCAAGGCCGAGAATGTAAACCGAAATAGGTAACCTCAAAACACTTAGGATTTGGTATCTAGCCCTACCAAATCAGAGAGGTCTATCTCTGTGATCTTTCATACAAAATATGAATGAAGAAGGGTAAAATATATTAGGCTAGGTCTGAGCTCTGGGGTTTTGAAAATTTAGGCTTTTTTCTGGATCATGAGGAGAGGTCAAGGAAACTAGGTTAGATCTAAAATATTGCAGTTGCAGGGATACAAAGGGGCATGGTAGATATGTTCAGTGGAACTTTAAGGTTGCCAATTATAGTGTAGGGTGGAAAAGAAAAGGTTCAAAATGAGCATGAAAATTATGAGTTCATTTATCAGAAGATGAACACCATACACATGAGGTTATATATATAGCCTCTCGGGTTCCTTTTCAATAAATTCTGGTCTTGTAATGACTCTGCCTCTGCCTCTGCCTTTCTGCCTTCGTTGCTCGACCTCTGCCTCTACTGCATGACCGTTTCATCTCTTCCTCTGTATTTTTTTCCTCTGCCTCTACCTCTGCTGCTCAACCTTCTCTACATCTGCTGCTCTCTTTGCTTCCTATGCTACTTCTTTGACTGATGCTTCAGGTGCTCCTCCTTTGTCATCTCCTTTGCCATAAATGACAACATTTCCAACAGTCTCCCCCTTTGGCATTGATGGCAATACACTTCATCTGATGCTTGCTCTTCCTCCCCCTTTGACATCAATGGCAAGGGGTTGCTCATTTTTCAGTGTGCTTCCAACTCTTTCCTTTGACCTGTCTCAAGCTTCCCTTGCTAGCTGATCTCCCCTGGAATGATATTTTCATTTTTGTTCTCCCCCTGAATCTGTGCTTTCTCTTCATATCAGAGTGTAGCATCTACAGATACTACCCCTAGTCTATCTCTCAAATATTCAAATGGTTCTATAGCAAGCGATTTGGTAAATATATCTGTTGTCTATTCTTTTGTTGGTACATACTCCAGTTTTACTATCTTCTGAGCCACTTGTTCTCAGAGAAAATGATACTTGATTGGGATATGTTTAGTTTTTTAGTGAAGCACATGATTTTTAGATAAACTTATAGCACTTGTATTATCACATTTGATTGAGGTAGGTTCATCAATTCTTACCTTCATGTCTTGGAGGGTTTGCTTCATCCACATGACTTGTGTACAACATGCTGCTGCTGCTATATATTCTTATTTTGCTGTAGACAGAGAGATAGATGTTTGTTTCTTGCTTAACCATGCCACCAGACTTTCTCCTAAATAGAAATCACCTACACTTGTGCTTTTCCTGTCATCCACACAGCTGGCCCAATCTGCATCTGTGTATGCTGTCAAAGTGAAGCTTTTGCCTTTAGGATACCAAAGTCCATACTGAGCTTTTCCTTGTAGATATCTAAATATTCTTTTGACTGCCAGAAGGTGGTTTTGTTTTGGTGCTGCTTGATATCTAGCCACTAGTCCTACTGCTAGAATAATGTTTGGTCTTGATGCTGTCAGATACAACAGACTTCCTATCATGGATCTGTAGAGTTTTTGATCTATATCAGCAGATCCATCATCAGCACACAGCTTGCATCCCATGATCATGGGAGTTGACACAGGTTTGCAGTCCTCCATTTTGAATTTTTTCAACATTTCTTTTAAGTATTTTTCTTGTGAGATGAATGTGCCTGTGTTCTTTTGCTGAATTTGAAGTCCTAAGTAGAAACTGAGTTCTTCAATCATGGACATCTCAAACTCTAATTTCATCTCCTCAGCAAACCATTTTGCTAATTCATCTCTGTTGCTTCCAAACATAATGTCATCAACATATACTACAACAATCAGGAGTTCATTTTCATGGGTTTTTATGTATATATTTTTGTCTACTCCACCTCTCTTAAAGCCTTGTTTTTGAAAATACTTATCTAGTCTTGAGTACCAAGCACGAGGAGCCTGTTTCAGTCCATAAAGAGCCTTCTTCAGTTTGCACACATAGTTTTATTTGTCTGTTAAAGAGAAGCCTTCTGGTTGTTCCATGTACACCTCTTCTTCTAGATCTCCATTCAGAAAAGCATATTTCACATCCATTTGATATACCTTGAAGTCTTGGTAGCATGCAAAGGCCAGAAACATTCTGTTGGCTTCCATTCTGGCTACAGGGGAAAATGTTTCATCGTAATCAAGTCCTTCGATTTGTGAATATCCTTTGCAGAAAAGTCTGGCATTATTCCTGATTATCTGTCCTTCCTCATTCATTTTATTTTTAAATACCCATTTTGAGCCTATGACATTTTTCTCGGAGGGTCTAGGAACTAGTTCACAGGTGTTTTTCTTCTCAATTTGGTCCAATTCTTCATTCATAGTGTTCACCCAATACTTGTCCTTGCTGGCTTCTTCAAACTTCTTTGGCTCTATTTGTGATAACATGGCTATGTATACCTCTTCTGTCTGTTCAGTTAGCTGCCTTCTTGTCTGGACATTTTCTCTTGTCTCCTATGATCTGATCTTCAGGATGGTTCTTCTGAGTGTATCTAGAAGGGGCTTTAGAGCTCAGTGCAACATCTTCTGTTGTCTTGCTTGTTTCATCATCATCTTGGTCTTCTTCTTCATGGTTGTCTGATGGACTGCTGCAGTCTGTATCTTTTGTATTGTTTGGAAGTTCTTCATCAAATCTCACGTCAATGCTTTCTACTATTTTTCCAAGAGTTTTGTTGTAACAACTGTACCCTTTACTTTTGGAAGCATATCCTAGAAATATCCCTTCATCTGATCTTGCATCAAATTTCCCAAGATTTTCATCATTATTCTTTATGTAACACTTGCTTCCAAATATTCTAAAATGTTTGATTGAAGCTGGTTTCCCATGCCATAGTTCATAGGGAGTCTTTTCACAACTTGGCCTTAAGTGGGATTTATTTAGAATATGCATGACTGTGTGTACTGCTTCTGCCCAGAAGGTTTGAGGAATATTACTCTCTTGCATCATGGCTCTGGCTATTTGTTGTACAGACCTGTTTTGTCTCTCTGCTACTCCATTCTGCTGAGGTGTCCCTGCAATAGTAAATTGTTGCTTTATGCCATGTTCATTGCATAGGTCTGCAAAGTCATAATCAGTGAATTCACCTCCTCCGTCTGATCTGATGCATTTTAGCTTGCATCCTGTTTGATTTTTTGCTAAAGCTTTGAATATTTTGAATTTTTCCAGAGCTTCTGATTTATTCTTGAGAAATTAAATCCATGTCATTATGGAGAAATCATCTATTATCAGCATGAAGTAGGATTCTCCACTTGGTATTTTAGTTCTTGTAGGTCCGCACAGGTCCATGTGTACAAGTTGTAGTGGTATTCTTGTTGATAACTCATCCTTGGCCTTAAAGGATGTGCGGGTCTGTTTGCCTAATTGACATGATTTTCATATGGTATTAGAAGGCCTCTTTATTTCTGGCATGTCTCTAATAGCTTTTTTCTTGCTTAGTATGATGATATGATTGAAGCTGAGATGTCCCAACCTTTTATGCCATAACCATGCACTACTACATTTGGTGGAAATTCTGACACTTGGTTCCGACGCTTTTGACCAAATGTCGGAAATTTCCCCAAATTTTTTCCATCCCGCCTGAAACCGTCGCTATACCAACGTTTATAGAAAAGTGTCGCAATTGCGACGTTTGGAGGAAGACGTCGCAATTGCGACACTATGGCCCAAAGCGTTGGTATTGCGATGACTGCCTCCAAACATCTCAAGTGTGACACAATGTCTAAGTGTCACAATTGCGATGTTTGGAGGCACTCGTCGCAATAGCGACGCTTTGTCCATCGTCGGTATAATGACACTTATATGCGCGCTACATAAAAATACGAAACTTATATGCGCGCTACATAAAAATGATTTTATTTTTTCGTATCCGTCGCAATAGCTACATTAACGTCTAATATCACGTGCGCATTCGCCCTCCGCTCTTGCAGAACAACATTCGCCCTCAGCTCTTGCAGAACAACATTTTCCCTCAGCATTCGCCCTGAGCGTTCGCCCTCAGCTCTTGTAGAACAGCATTCGCCCTCAGCTCTTGCAAAATGGTAAGTTCTTACTGCAGGCCCTTCCTCCTATAGTAGGGTTGACTCTATTTGGGTTTTTTTGGTCAATTCCATTGGATTGTGTTTGGTTGTAGGGTTCTCTCTAGATGTCAAGAATCAAGATTCAATACCCTCTATTATCTTCATCACCCAATACAAGATTTAAAATTTTCCCAAAGAAACTCTTATTAATTTGGCAGCCATTATTTCTCCCTGCTTTAAAAACCCTACATTTAAATGAAAACAAGCATTGCATTTCAACTACAAAAATCTATTAGTGTTCAAATGTACATGTGTGCCACATTAACGTCTGATATCACGCACACATTCGCCCTTCGCTCTTGCATAACAGAATTCGCCCTCAGCATTCGCCCTCAGCTCTTGCAGAACAACATTTGCCCTCAGCATTTGCCCTGAGCTCTTGCAGAACAGCATTCGCCCTCAGCTCTTGCAGAACAACATTCACCCTGCATTCGCCCTCAGCTCTTGAAAAATGGTAAGTTCTTACTGGAGGCCCTTCCTCCTATAGTAGGGTTGACTCTATTTGGGTTTTTTTGGTCAATTCCATTGGATTGTGTTAGGCTGTAGGGTTCTCTCTAGATGTCAAGAATCAAGATTATATACCCTCTATTATCTTCATGACCCAATACAAGATTTAAATTTTTCCCAAAGAAACGCTTATTAATTTGGCAGCAATTATTTCTCCCTGCTTTAAAAACCCTACATTTAAATGAAAGCAAGCATTGCATTTCAACTACAAAAATCTATTAGTGTTCAAATGTACATGTGTGCATCACTTCTGTAGGGTATTCCTTTTCCACTTTCACATTATCCAAGAATGTGTGCAGTATATTTCATATTTTTTGTGATTTAGATTATCTTGAAAAAGGAAAGGTAAATTATTTCCCATGGAAAAAGAAGGTTTTCCCTTTTTACTACTGGAAATGGTACAAAAAAGTTCCATTTCTATCCGAAACTCCTATGAAACAGGAACCAAATAAAGGAAATTTCCTCAATGGACATCATTTGGCTTTGAAAATGGCCATTGCACCGTGTTGTTTATTATATTACATCACAATAGTTTCTTAGGTCATTTCTTGTTTCTTAAGATGAAAAAAAAACCAAAGAAATTGTGAAGATCCTTTCAAGAAATAAATGACCATTTCTCAATCATATCTCAACTATTTTTTATTTTATTCAATGGTTGCTTAATTTGAGAGAAATTTGACACTTTTATAAGGAATATAACATAAAAACACAAAATGGGAAGGAATTGATGAGGTAGATGACCTTTAGTTGTTGTCAATTAAGAATTGATAATACATGATGCATGTTTTGTACTACAAACTAGATTCCTTCCTAGAGTTAGGACACAGAGTATTGAATCAAAGTTGTAGTTTCTAACTTCTTGTATTGGTTCATCAATCTTGAAATTCGGACATTGCATGTCTTCATTGCTTCATGTTTGAATAATTTGCATCATATCGTACAATAGGAAATTAGGAATTATGATTATTATTAATTTATGGATCTGTTAAGTTACTTTTAAGTTTGCATGGTTTAGTGTGAAATTATTCTAGTGTGCCCCTAGGCCCAGGTGAAGGAATGCCAAGGACTGAGAACCCTAGTTTTAAATGGTATTGTTTCTTATACCCAAAAACCCCTCAACATCACTTCTTATTAGTTCTTAACAATAGTGTTGTAAAAAATTTGAGAATTGATATAGAAAAATCTCACACTTCTCAAGATAAAGTCCTAAAGCTAAAGTGTGATACCATGTGTAATTCAATAGCCCCATTGTCACCTCACGAACCTCTTTTCACTTCGGGCTAGCTCTCCTCCAACTCAAGGGGGGTTCTCCCTAGTAGATGTTAGGGATCTAATGGCCCAACCAAACCAAGTCAAGAGCCCCCTAACTCTCTATGTTTACTACTATCAATCAAATATTGAACAATAGGGTTAGACATGCATCCTGAAGATAAAATTGCTAGGGTATTTTTGGGTAATTTCAAAGGGAAAGTCCCCAAACACATATAATCAAGGAATTATAACGTGATTTCAAACATTAAATATCAACAAATCGTTTAAAGGATATTGAAAGGAAAAAGGTGATGGAAGATAGAAAGTGCCTTACTTAAATGCTCTAAGGATTTTTCAATAGTTGCTCCAAAAGCTTCACTTCAAGGCACTTCAAGATCGTCTCCAACAATGCTATACCATCAGCTTCAACAATGTTGCTCCAAAAATGTCCTCAAGGTCTTCACAACAAGTTTACTAGAAGTTGCTCCAAAAATATATTCAATAAGGTCTTCATTGTCAACTCGTCTCTTGTTTGGGTGCCTTAATGTGCAATGACATGTTTCCAGGACTGAATTCAATGCAAGGAATATTTGAAACTCTAACTCTGTCTTCCGGTGTCTTATTAGAAATTATTTCAGTTCTCATTTTGTGTTTTCAAGTTAGATATTGTTTTTAAGTTTTTACATTTATAATTTTATTGCAATGTGGCAGACTGATCAGAGCAGTGTAGGAACAACCTCGAGACGAGATGATCGCGGAAAGAGGCCAGCGGAATAACATGTAAAGTGACAGCATTGCTCTATCTTCAGGTATTTTAGTTATTTACATAATTGAAATAATATTAATTTTGTTCAAATATGCAGACACCTAGCCATGGTATGCCTGATGATTTCCTCTTTGAGGAAGAGCTTTCTTCATCCCTATCTCTAGTGTTCTTGTTGCGAAAAAAGGCACGAGATGCAAGGTCAAAATTTAATACTTTGATAGACGCGCCTCAAACACCTAAAACAGAAGAGAGGATAAAACAACTTATGAGCCAGCTAGAAACATATCAGGTAATAATAAAAAGTCAAAAGGATATTTTTTTTGTTTTGCATGAGATGAATTGTGATAGTTTGATTTTTAATTTTTACATTGACTAAAACAACAAAAATTTCTTTTGTATGTAGCGTTTTCTGGCACTTGCTGAAACTGGTGTTGGTGGTAGTGGGACACAAGGGAAAGAGATTTCCCAACAACCCTTTCGTACACCTTCTACTCCTTTAGGTGCCAGCCAAGAAACACACCCTGCCCAAGCAGACACCCAACCAACCACTGAACGTGTTGGCAATGATGAGGCTGATATGGCCAACTACATTATTTCGTTTCTTGGAGCTACACGTGTCAGCTCCACAGGGACCATTAATGGCACGTTGTTGGTGAACGATGAAGGTGTTCCTATAAAGCATATACAACTCCCAGGTAAATTTTAATATTTTAACTATTTCATGTACTTTATCTAAAACATATTTATCATGATTTTTATTTTTAAATTAATGATAATATCTTCTTCTTCTTCTTTTTCTTTTTCTTTTTCTTTTTCTTTCTTTCTTTCTTTCTTTTTTCTTTTCTTCTTCTTCTTCTTCTTCTTCTTCTTCTTCTTTTTTCTGTGTAGGAAACAATGAGTTCTACAGGTTTCTGGAGAGCCATGCGTTGGTAATTTTTGGCCCAACCATACGCATAGGGTGGAATTCCCAGAATTCCAACCTGAAAAAAGAACTTCTAGATTATCTAGAAGCCCTTTTTGGGGTTGGCACATTTGACAGAACAGCGGTGGCTCGGGTAGCCGACAAATATTTGAAATATACCAAGGACACCTATAGGACACAATTGAAATTTAACCTTAGATATGAGCGTCCTCTCATAGTTCCAGAGAGTGAGTGGAGAGCACTCATCCATGACGGAAAAGAGAAAAGGGCAAAGAAAGAAGGAAAAATTCCAACTGGACCCGCAAGGTAAATTACAACTTTAATTCAATAGCTTTAATTTTCTATATGTCTAAAATAAAAGTGTGCTACGTCATATCTGACTTCAATCTTTTGATGCTAGGTTTCCTGACACCTCAAAGGCAACCAAAGCTAGGATTGAGAAAAAGGGCCATCACAAGCTAGGCCAGGGCGGCTACTTGAAATTAGCTGCAAAAATTGTAATTAAGTAGCTAAACATCTTATAATTAATTGTATCGCCTTCCAACGTTTTTGTAATCCTATCAAATATGATTAAAAATACACAATCATATGTAATGTAGGGTGATGACTTCGGAACAGAAACTACAGAGGAAGATAAAAATATCGCTTTCCATTTTGGCTATCAAGCTGTAGTTGAACGTCACAGAAGCTTGGGGCAGGTCCCAAGATCTAGAATGCCTGATAAGGTAAAACATTAACCTTTCAATATTTTTTTTTTCGTCCATAAATTTAATGTCTAACAACTTTGTTTAAATCAGGGGAGCAACACTACCGACGAGGTAAATAACCCAGTTTTAGAGCCAGATGTAGATGATCCTCTCGTGCAACCTGATCATTGTAGTGGGGACGAGGCCGACAATGCTGCTATCAGTGAGGGCCGTGACGGTAATTAATTTCCACTTATAATTTTTTCTAATTATACCTTGATGGTTGTCCTTATAACGTTTTTTGTTTATATGACAGAGAATGTTTCCCTTGAGGATCTTACCACCAGAGAGGAAGACAGGGCAACAGTCCCAACGGCGACAACTGGTGCACCGGGTAAATAATCTCATTGCAATTTTTTTATTAATATTACCGAACTAGTTCAATGATATTTAAAAACTGACAATTAAAATTTAATATTATTTGTTTTTGTAGGCGATGCCCCTTCACTAGATGAGACCAGACATCGTGACTACGCAACTAGGTCAGCGGCGACAACTGGTGCACCAAGTAAATAATCTCATTGCAATTTTTTTATTAATATTACCGAACTAGTTCAATGATATTTAAAAGCTGACAATTAAAATTTAATATTATCTGTTTTTGTAGGCGATGCCCCATCACTGGATGAGACCAGACATCGTGACTACGCAACTAGGTCAGCGGCGACAACTGGTGCACCAGGTAAATAATCTCATTGCAATTTTTTTTATTAATATTACCGAATTAGTTCAATGATATTTAAAAACTGACAATTAAAATTTAATATTATTTGTTTTTGTAGGCGATGCCCCGTCACTGGATGAGACCAGACATCGTGACTACGCAACTAGGTCAGCAATGCGGGTCGAAAGGCACGAAACAGGAGCAGAGCACGATGATATTGATGATGTAATTAGGAGCTTTAAAAATAGGAAGAAGAAAAAGAAAATTTGACAATGTAAAATATTGTATTATTATAAGACAAACGTTACCATACTTGGAACGTTTTTTTACGTTATATAAAAAACTCATTTATCATACTATTTTTATGTCAAGCATTAATTGCAATGTTTCCTTGCGTACTTTTTGTTGAATTGTTTTTTTATTAGTTATTGAATATATTTTTTTATGCTCATGAAAGTAAAAAATGAAATATAGATTGGGTATTGGGGAATTGAGAGTGATGTGAGGGGGGGGAGAGGCCATAAGAGCTTCCACCTTCACGTGGTTGGCCCTGTTTAGTAGAGAATAATTTATTGGAGCGATTTAATCTTGGAGCAAACCTCCCTCGATCCAGCGTAGCAACAAAAAAGTCCTTGTTGACTTAGTTGCTACTCTTTCAGATCGTGGGAGGCTTGTTCCAAGTTCATGCGACTCCAATAAATTGTTCTTGAAACGAAGAGGAGCTTATTCAAGTATGTTTTGACATTTTCAACATATGTTCTAACATTATCATAAGAATACATCTTAGAGTAAAAAATACTACATCAATTACTTGTATTTATTGTATAGATAATGATGGATTTTGATTGACTTGGCAGTGCAGGTACAAATCCTCTTGCATCATGAGCAATACAACTTGTCAACGAGGGTCATGTCCAGGATATTTTTGCTTGTGCGCTTGACCAGGTTCGTAATGTCACATTTTGTAAGTTCCTTTACAGTTCATAATTCACTATTAAGCTTGTTCATGATTATTATCTAGGTTTTTTGTATGTGTTTTTTCATCTATTTGATTGTAAGCAACTCTGCATGTTTCCTGTTGTTCACTATGATTTCTCCCATTACCACTCCCGGGATGAATCTGAATTTATTGTTACATAGGTTACTTTATTGTTACTATGATTTCTCCATTTACGATTTCATAGGTTACATCATGTAAAGTTGTCAATCTCGGGTTGGTGATGAGCTTTAGTTCTCCAGATTTGGGGCTTTTCTAATATTTTCTCCCTCATGTCATTCCTGCATCACCTCATTGTTTGAGCATGCCAATTGTCTACCACTTGTACCAATTGGCACATGTCAATCTCTGAGTGGTGCCACATTTCACCTATTTTCAGTGAGAGTTTAGGGTTTCTCTAACATAGCTTCAAAAATCCGATTCAGTGCCTACTTGAATATCGTCACATAATACTCATGGTTTGGATTGATGAGCATGTTCTGAATGGTTGGTTGATTCATAAGAACCACCCATATAGTCATCTTGATATATTTCAGAAGTTTTCTCGGGTTTCCTTTTTCACCATTTCTAGTGGGTGGGATGGTGTGGGGTGATCCATCAATACTGGTGCTCTTGTAGTAGGGAATTTGTTTTTGAGGATATAAAGGAGCATTTGATGTATATATCACATTGGATGCATTCATAGATGGGCACGAAAGGTCAAGAATTTAAATTAAAAATATGCAACCTCTAGCATGGCAACCTGAAGGCTGCGAGAGACACTGGTTAAAGATTGTTTTGTGGTGGCCTTAATATAGTCGTGATTTCTTTCTATTATCTTAATGAAAATATATAGTCCGGTCTCATTAAAATGAGGATTGTGGTTGTATTTCTCTTTGGTTGTTTCTCTCTTAATGCTCTAGAAGTTGCCAAAAGTTGCGATAGTTGTTTAGTTTTCCTGTTACAACTTAAAAGTAGTTTTTAGCAATGGGAGTCATGTTTTTTAAGGTTCATACTAATATGAAGATCTTGTAATTCTATATTCAGGATAAGAGAAGATGGCCTCTGCTTTGGGAAGTATGACAACAATTTCCACATCTACCTCATTGGGTAACAATGGAAAGGGGAAGAAGTTGGGTGCAATGTTTGATAATTATGGCAGACAATTGTCTTCTCTTTTAGTTTTTTCACCCATTTCCTTTAATCGCTCAAGCAGAAGAGGGACTCTGAGATTACGCGACAGAGAGAAGGTAGTTAATACAAGATCTATGGAAAAGGAGTTGTACTTCAACAAGGATGGCTCGGTGACAAAAAAATTGCAGGTCAGAGAAAAAATTATGTTTAAAGGAAGGTCACCTGCACGTGAAACTTCACTGCGGTGGATCTTTCCTTGTCCACTTATATTCGATTTTAATGTGTTATTTTAATTTTTCATGGAGGGTTGTTTTGGCATATGGCCTGGCATTCAATTGCACACTTACTAAAAGCATTTTCAATTTGTCTTGCAGGCGGTGTGAACAAACTTGCTGCTCTTGTTGGAGTCACCCTTGGGGAGAGGGGAAAAATGTTGTCTTGGAGAGCAAGCATGGTTCTCCGAAAATAGTTAATGATGGTGTGACAGTAGCTAAGGAGCTAATATGTAGATGTGTTCTCTGGTTTTATTTTTAATGTTGTATTAGTTCCCCCTCTTAAATGTCTTAGATTTGGTAGGCATAATTTGAAAACTCAAAGGTGAAAGGAAACATATTTGTTACCCAGTGGTCTACTTGGCCTATGGACTAGCCACATTAGAGTAATGCATAAATATTTTCACAACAATAAAAGGAAAGGGTTATGGCTGAGTCAAATTTTATTTTTATTGACAGTGTAATGAAATGTATCTCAATGTTATGGTTTTGGCCTTTTTATTGGTTGAATTAGAGGACCCAGTTGAAAATGTTGGGGCCAAGTTAGTAAGGCAAGCTGCAGCAAAGACAAATGATTTAGCTGGGGATAGAACCACAACATCTGTTGTTCTTGCACATGTTGGAATATTGAAAAATTCTAGAACAATGAATGGAGAATAAATCTCCCTTCTTTTAACACAAAGAAAATAAAAATTTCTTTGACAGGAGACAGAGTTTCAATACTTTGAAAACAAACTTCTATTCCCTTCAATAACTCAAAAAAAACTATTACACTTCTTCCTCACTGAGAGGGATTACAAAATTATGACTGCTACAAAACGCAATGCATAAAACCAACTCACTGTATGTTCAAAACAAACATACTCTGTCTCTAAAACACTCTGCTGTGTTTTTCACTTTCGCACTGCTGTGCATACACACTTAAAAAGTTACACTCAGTCTTTCACTTTTTACACACTGCTGTGTAATAAAAAATTTACGTACTGTCTATAAAAAAAACTACCAAGCTTTTTTGTCCTTTTTTATTTTTATATGCCGTAACATATAAAACATATTATAATAAACCCTCTTTTTAAAAAAATAAAATTAAAACTAAATTCTATGGCCCACCTTTCATTTCGCATATGATATATATATATAACATATGTTTAAAACATATGTATATATTAAAGCATACATAAAATTAAATTATCAAAACATTAAAGAACCCTTTCCGTCAGACTTCAAAAGTCTGAATAGATTGAATTTCAAACCAAATTCGCTTTCCAAAATGGGATGCTGACGTCTGCCTAATTTGTAACGTGAATTCTCAATCCAATGTGCCTTATAAAAAATTCGGGTCCGGTTTTTAGGTTTTCAGATTCCCTTCAATTTCATGCGATCCAATATTAATGCTCCACATGTCCTCCTTTTGAATTTACAAAACTGGGGGGTAAATTTCTGTTTGTTTAATTTCTGGTTGGTGAATTGCGTTAATGCTGGTTGTTGTGTTTAAATACAATCCTGTACAGAAATATGGCTGCGGCCGTCTACAAAAAAAACTTGCAGGAGTTTTAAATGCTGAATTAAATTTTTGGATGGCGTGCAAGCAACCTCCAAAAAAAAATGTTGCTGCTGCATCCGTCCTTCTGCTGCAACAGTTGAAGTTAAAATTCAACAGCATAGGGTTTAATAAGTGAGGGTGTAAAGGTAACTTTTTGTTGATAGTACTGGATTAAGATCATCTATTCATTTTTGTAGGGTCTTCTGGTGTTTCGTTTTTTAGTTTTGGGTTGGGATTATTGATTCAAAGATAGTTTTTGAGTGAAAAAATTGCTATCAGGTATTAAAAAAATTTGGTTCTTTTGTCAAAATTTATGAGCTTGTTAGGAAATACAAAACTGACAATGGTTGTATCTTAAATTTGTGGAAAATAATTTGAAATGAAACCTTTTTGTTTAGGTTGTTGCAGCAGGTGCAAACCCCATTCAAATTACTAGGGGCATTGTCAAGACAATAAAGGCCCTTGTTTCGGAACTCAAAATTTTGTCAAAGGAGGTAAACGCTTGCCTTTTGAGTAGGCTGGTTTTCCTTTTTGCTGATGGTTTGGTGTATCTAATTGAATTAGTTGCCTAAGGTATTTTTGGTTGCAAACTCCTTTTCATTTTTCATACAATATTGGCCTTGTGGAATACATTTTATTGTGTGGTCTTGTTAGATCTACAACATTTGTAGTTGTTTATTCGTATGGCCGAGGTGCACTTTTATTATGGAAATAGTTGATGCAATATTGTCATTTAATCCTTACTGCAGGGTAGCATGTTGAGAAGTTTCTTGTGAAACATTTGGTATTCAAAATTACACTTGATCCTATACAGCATCATGCACTTGACTTCAAAATTCATATTCAAAGTGTGCCAGACAATTCTTGCAAAATTTCAAATATTTATGTTGTTTTAAGCCATTATCTTTTTCATGTATTGGATGCTGAAAATGTGAAAAAGACTTTGGTATGAAACCAACTGGTGAATAATTTCCAGCAAAACAACACCTTCCAAGACATGATTTAGAAGTAGAACATATGTACTTATGAAGCATAGAAAGATATCCTTGATGCATTGTCAATGTTTGGCTAGGGTTATTTTTGGAGAAAATAACTCCTTATTCCTAGAATAGTGATCTTCAATACAAGTAAATGTCAGAGAAGAGAGATCATCGTGTGACATAAACCTATTAACAAAAGTGAACAGGGAATGATTATTAATTATGGCATACTAAGTTGTCAGTGATTTTGACTATTTGTCTTTAACATGTAAAAATGTTAAATTCCAAACTTACATCATCATGGTTTGGCATCATGAGTTTGAATAATTGTCCACCATGCTCATAATTTCATTGTTGTATTCATATCTATAAACAACGTTTCAAATAATAACAAAAAATTTATATAAGAAAAATCCAAACCTCCATGTTGTTGCTCCTTGTGAGACAAAGTCAAAATTGCATTACACAATCTGACACATAAGAATCTCCTATATCCCGGTGGTATGTATCCAAATTCTTATAATAGTGTCTTCAAGACTTATGTTGACATTGCCAATGAGATATTTAAGAAATGAAAGATGGAGCCTTCGTCATTGTTGTATATGTAATAGTCTTTTATTAATATAAGATTGATGGTTTTGTCTTTCTAAAAATGAAATGTAAAAATAATTTATTGTGGTCAATTGAAAAGTTTTTTTTTTTAAGCTTTTCATTATGGAAGGGCGACATAGATATATGCCCTTCTAATTGAAATTCGAACCTACCCTTCAAATTTTATCACTGTGTGGGACCTTAACAAACAATAAAACTATTCCGCCGCGCGTTATATAAAACATATAACAAAACCTTTGTCAAAACTTCAAATGAACCCTTTAGCCGTGGGTATTTCATCACGAATTGATCATTTTACCATGTACCTTCTTCTAGAGGAACATTCTTCCACTTGATTAGGTACTTCATAATGGTTATATGTCAAAGAGATACAGAATGTTTTTCTATAACTTTTTGTGGTTCAAGAATCAACTTTCATTCTTCATCTAATTTTGGAAGTTCTATTTACATTGGCATATTTTTTCCCAAAACCTTTTTTAGGCAAGATACATGAAAAACCTTATGAATGCAAGAAGAAAGAAAATATAACTTCTATACCACTTGTGAAATCCTATGAATAATTATTTAGGGCCATAACATTTTTGAGCTAATTCTTTATTCTTATTTTTCTTGAATGAAGATTTCTTATAATGCTATAATCTAAAAAATACCCAATTACCCTCCTCAAATTATCTTTCACTTCAATGTTGTTCCCCTTGTTGCTTTATCATGTTTCATGTCATTTGAAGGTTTTCCATAATAATTTTCAAAGTTTCTTTAGTATTTTCCATATGTGACTCTGTTTCCTATACTTTGGACTTATCTTGAAAAAAGTATGAGATACTAGGAGTTGGATATCCATAAAGGGCCTTAAATGGGGAAATTTTAGTAGATGTCTGATAGGTAGTATCATATTACCATTCTTCCTTGACGAAACCACTTCATCCATTAAGATTGCTTTTCTAAAGAGTAACATTGTAGATAACCTTAAAAACATTTGTTAACTATTTTTGTTTGACCATTTGATTGTGTTTGATATGTAGAACTCATGACAGCTAGTGTTTCTCCACTCATATTAAATAATTATTTCCAAAAGTTTCTTGTTACTATTACTTTAGGAAAACCATGAAGACTATGAATTTCTTTCACGGACACTTCTACCACTTGGCTTGTTCTTTATGTACTTTGAGCTCTACCAAAAAAATCTACAAAATTTTTCTACATAAATTACCACAAAAATGTAATACTTACCTTTATATTTCAGTAACCCTGTAATAAAGTCTATTGATATATCTTCTAGTCTTTTAATATGTATGTGGAATGGTTGAAGTAACCCTAGAGATTTTACTATCTCTCTTTTATTTATTATGCAAACCTGACCTTCTCTTACTAAATTTTGAATATCTTTCTTCATTCCTTCCAAAAATATATTTTTTGATCCTTTGAGATGTTTTAAGGAACCCTGCGTCCTACCATCAGAGAGACATGGGACTCCCTTAATATTTGTTTATTCAAATATGCTTGCATGCATAAAAATATTCTACATTTGCACCAAATTATATCTCTCTTTCACTCCCAACGCTCTATAGAGTTCATCCCATCCTTCATAAATTTTAGTTTTTGTTTAGTACTATTGTCATTTTTCCATTATGGCAAGATTCTTCTAGCCACCTAGGAATAGAAAATGTAATTGGATATGAATTTGAGGCCTCTTCTATTTTAGAAAGAGCATCATGTACTAAATTTTCCTTACCCTTTTTGCAGATTATCTCAAAATTAATACTTTGCATTTTTTCTCCTCATTTTTGTTAATCTTCCAATGAAATCCATAGCTTAAAAAAATACTTTATGCTATCGTTGTATATCTTGACTTTAAAGTACCTCCCAATGATATACTATCCCCATTTTTTATTGCATGTAATATTGCTTCCATTTATTTTTCATTCGTAGATTTCACCAAATATTTTCTTTGAATTCCTTGCTTTTAAACGCCAATGATATCCCTTATTGTGTTAATGTTACGTAAATTCCTTGTCCTAGTGCCTCACACTCTACTATTAATGTTTTACCAAAAGTAGGTGCAACCGATGTTGGTGTAGAACACATGGCATCCATTAAAAGAGAGAATGCCAAAGTAGCCTCATCATTCCATATAAATGATATTTTCTTCAAGAGATATGTGAGTGGACTTGAAATGCATGCATAATTCTTAACAAATGATCAATAATATCATGTAAGTCTAAAAATTCTTCTAAGAACCTTGATTTTCTTAGGAATAGGTCATTTTGTAATAGCTTGCATCTTTTGAGGCTCCAACTTCACTCCTTTAAAACAATATGAACCAAATACTCGAATTCTTATTTCCCAAAAGCACATTTGGATATTTTTACATAAAAATGATTGTTCTCAATATTTTATATAACTTTTCCACATGTTTAGTATGGTATTCCCATGATTTATTATAAATATGTGTATTATCAAATAAAACCAACACGAATTTTATAAGATGGGATCGAACAAAATTGTTCTTAAGTCGAGCCCTCCGGACTTCAAACAATGATAAACCATAATTTAAACCAAATTCGCATTCCAAAATAGCCTGCTGACGTCGGCCAATTTTGTGACGTGAAAACCAAATGAATTCCGCCCTAATCTTTTTCGGGTCCGAATTTGGGCTTGTGTACGGAGGGAGAGTTGTGACGCGAATTTCTTATCAAATTCGCCCTAATATTTTTTCGGTAGGGATTTCCACTGCGTGAGCAGCCCAAACAAAGATCCGCTCCAATCAATTTTTGCCACGTGTCCTCAATCAAAACTTGCCCTGCTCCCGGCTGCGGGTGCATTCGATGGCATTTAAGGCGATGGGACATGGATGTGGAGATTTCATATCAATCGCATTAAGTTTTAACGCTGTTCAATTAAGTTCCAAGGCTTTCACATCAAATCCGCATTAATTAAGTTTTAACACTGTTCAAGATCAGACCTCCACTCCTGTTAGCGATTCTGCATGCTCCAATATGATCCGGCCTTCAGCTCTCATTAATGATCAAAGATTAATTATGACGAGCGTCCTTCGATTGCATTGCAGTCGGGTCGATAAAATGGCGTTTCACTATGGTTTTTCAGACGAGCCGGTTGCGGGTGCATTCGATGGTGTTTAAGGCGATGGGACATGGATATGGCGATTTCATATCAATCGCATTAAGTTTTAACGCTGTTCAATTAAGTTCCAAGGTTTTCACATCAAATCTGCATTAATTAAGTTTTAACATTGTTCAAGATCTGACCTCCACTGTTCAAGATCAAATTCCACATGCTCCAATATGATCCGGCCTTCAGCTCTCATTAATGATAAGAGATTAATTATGACGGGCATCCTTTGATTGCATTGCAGTCAGGTCGATAAAATGGCGTTTCGCTATGGTTTTTCAGACGATCCGGTTGCTGGATTACACTGCCTGCTCACTGTGACGAGAAGGAGAAGTGGCCAGCTGAACTACTGCTTAGACCTTGCTGCATATCTGCATTTCTCTCGGTCTCGTCTGTGTCTGTCTTCCTCTATTTCTTGGAATTCTGCTTCTCTGTCTCCTCTTGTGCCCACTGCTGAGACTACACTCATGCCTCGCATGCGTCAAAGGATGCGTTGCCGCAGGGGGAGCACTAGAGGTCAACCCCTGCGCGCTCCCTCCAGCCCCTCAACCGAGTCGTCTTCCGGCCAGTCCAGTGATTATTACGCAGGTCGCTATCCAAATACTAGGAGTGGGCGGGGTCAGGTTGTAGGATCTGGCCACCGTATGGATTCTCCTGCTCCTCCTTTCCCCATCGCTAGTTCACCTTCTCCCACGACGCGCACTGCGCAATTTTCCTTTAATTGCTCTCTCAACTGCCCACGAATCACAGCTTCAGTCACTGTGGTTTTCCGCGAGGAGGCCCAAACGGAGGAAGAATGCACCCGTCCGGCGAGTCTAAGCTCGGAAAAAGCCGGCCAACATTCGGGCCTTCAGGAGGGGAGCTGTGGCATGAATGTGGAGGTAGCACCTAGTGATCCTGGACCTTCTAAAGGATGGTGCCGAATCGTGGAGGAACCACCAGAGGAGTAGTTTGGTTAATTTTTTTGTCTTGCTTCGCGGCCCACTTAATTGGGCTGCTTTTAGATTATATTACTGTGCTGGACCTCTGTAATATTTTTGAATTCTGTAAACGTTCAAGACTGGTTTCCCCATATGAGGGAAGTCTTCTTAATTTTTTGATTTTTTGATGACAAATTTGCCATGAGTCTGGGCAATGTTTTTGTGTGAGGCGTATATCAACAGTACATGTCTCTGCACATTTCCTGTATCCGCTTTATGATACTATTTTCATGGACGATTTTACTTCATATAATATATTCAAAACAACGTTTTTTCTCTTGTGAAAAAAAAATGATTAATGTTTATCACTCTGCCTTCAAAACTAGCGATGCTGGTCTATGTTGCTGGTTTATTGATATGGTCTGATGGTCTTTTATATTTTGGACATATCACACTCCTCACATGATTAGCGTTTTTCTCTGTTCAAGGATTTTGGGTACTTTAATTTGTATTTGGAACAATGGACGTCGGTACTCTATCTGTTGCTTTACTATTCTACATATTGCTATTTCACTTTCTTATAGATGCCTCGGGCATATTTGGATGCTTTCTCGGATTGTCGATAATCTCCATGTGGACCGTTACTGGGTTTTATATCAAGTCCCTGTATGTGACATGGGGTATTTTTCTATCACTGTCTGGGGTGGGACTTCCACTTTTCTGGATGGATATTTGGGTTCCAATATTCAGATGTGAAAATGTAATGACTTCATGGACTGTTTTACTTCATATAATATATTCAAAACAACGTTTTTTCTCTTGTGAAAAAAAAATGATTAATGTTTATCACTCTTCCTTCAAAACTAGTGATGCTGGTCTATGTTGCTAGTTTATTGATATGGTCTGATGGTCTTTTTATATTTTGGACATATCACACTCCTCACATGATTAGCGTTTTTCTCTATTCAAGGATTTTGGGTACTTTAAATTGTATTTGGAACAATGGACGTCGATACTCTATTTGTTGCTTTACTTTTCTACATACTACTATTTCACTTTCTTATAGATGCCTCGGGCATATTTGGATGCTTTCTTAGATTGTCGATAATCTCCATGTGGACCGTTACTGGGTTTTATATCAAGTCCCTATATGTGACATGGGATATTTTTCTATCACTGTCTGGGGTGGGACTTCCACTTTTCTGAATGGATATTTGGGTTCCAATCTTCAGATGTGAAAATGTAATGACTTCATGGACTGTTTTACTTCATATAATATATTCAAAACAACGTTTTTTCTCTTGTGAAATTTTTTTTATTAATGTTTATCACTTTGCCTTCAAAACTATCGATGCTGGTCTATGTTGCTGGTTTATTGATATGGTCTGATGGTCTTTTTATATTTTGGACATATCACACTCCTCACATGATTAGCATTTTTCTCTGTTCAAGTATTTTGGGTACTTTAATTTGTATTTGGAACAATGGACGTCAATACTCTATCTGTTGTTTTACTATTCTACATACTGCTATTTCACTTTCTTATAGATGCCTCGGGCATATTTGGATGCTTTCTCATATTTGTCGATAATATCCATGTGGACCGTTACTGGGTTTTATATCAAGTCCCTGTATGTGACATGGGGTATTTTTCTATCACTGTCTGGGGTGGGACTTCCACTTTTTCGGATGGATATTTGGGTTCCAATCTTTAGATGTGAAAATGTAATGACTTCATGGACTGTTTTACTTCATATAATATATTCAAAACAACGTTTTTTCTCTTGTGAAAAAAAAATGATTAATTTTTATCACTATGCCTTCAAAACTAGCGATGCTAGTCTATGTTGCTGGTTTATTGATATGGTCTGATGGTATTTTTATATTTTGGACATAGCACACTCCTCACATGATTAGTGTTTTTCTCTGTTCAAGGATTTTGGGTACATTAATTTGTATTTGGAACAATGGACGTCGGTACTCTATCTGTTGCTTTACTATTCTACATACTGCTATTTCACTTTCTTATAGATGCCTCGGGCATATTTGGATGCTTTCTCAGATTGTCAATAATCTCCATGTGGACCGTTACTGGGTTTTATATCATGTCCCTGTATGTGACATGGGGTATTTTTCTATCATTATCTGGGGTGGGACTTCCACTTTTCTGGATGGATATTTGGGTTCCAATCTTTAGATGTGAAAATGTAATGACTTCATGGACTGTTTTACTTCATATAATATATTCAAAACATCGTTTTTCCTCTTTTAAAATTTCATTTTTTTTTTAAATTGAACCCGTCGTCGGTATACCGACGCCTTGTAGGCGTTGGAATTACGACAGCTTAAAAACATCGGAAGAGCGACAGTGTAAAAACGTAGGACGAGCGATGTTCAAAAAGTCAGACCACATTTCGTTAGAATTGCGACAGTTTACAAACGTCGGAAGAGCGACGTTCAAAATGTCGGACCACATTTCGTCGGAATTGCGACAGTTTACAAACGTTGGAAGAGCGACGTCCAAAACATTAGACCACATTGCGTCGGAATTGTGACAGTTTACAAACATCGGAAGAGAAACGTTCAAAACGTCGGACCACATTTCGTCGAAATTGCGACAATTTACAAACGTCGGAAGAGCGACGTTCAAAACGTCGGACCACATTTCGTCGAAAGTGCAACAGTTTACAAACGTCGGAAGCGTGATGGTTTGGGAAACGTCGGAAGAGTGACGCTTGTTTGGAAGTGATGGAAAAAGTGTCGATAGTGCGACACTTTTTAAGTGCGTCGGAACTGCGACGGTATGGCAAACCACATTTTTCTCGCCCTCGAACTATCGCTCTTGCGACGACTATGTGTCAGAATAGCGACGAATTGGCCGTCAGAAATTCCGCCAAATTTTCTAGTGGGAGTTTTCCAAGATGGTGTTATCGAGGGATAAAACCTTTTTATAGTGGGGGAGGATGTCAGGGCCTCGAGTTTTTCGAGCACCAGTGACGACGATTGACGAACAAGATAGTTGAAAAACCAAAAAAGCGAGTAAGGGCACATCCGAGTTATGCGATGGGTGTGCGCATGTAGGGGCAGGCATCTCATAGCGATGTGTTCCCATGTTCAGTTAAGGGAAACTCATGTTCGTTTCAAAGCGTGTGATGGAAAATTTTGGTTAAAGGCATTTAGTTAAGTGTGACTTAGTAGAAGTGTGTGACGGGCGCGAGCAATCGGGAAGTGCGACAGGAATTAGGCGACCGGGTGGTGCAAAATTTGGGAGTGTGTGGATGAGCAAGGGTGCCCACCCGACCGAATGTAGGTCGGCCCATGACTGTAGCAACAAAACTTGTAGCATTGTTGGCTTAATAGCAAAAATGGCTTTAATTATAAAAATACGCAAGAGGTATTTAAATAATAATATTTTATTAAAAAAATATGATATGATATAATAAGATGATTTGAAAGTTACAATGAGGCCCTGCTTTTATACCCATGCAGGTGCCTTTTCACGAATGGGCATGTCTTTTTAGACATGCCCTTTCATTAATCTAATGACTGTTTACATAATCCATATTTAACTATTAATGACTATATTAATTAAATTTGTTATGAATTATATTCATAACATTGCCTTCTTCTCAAAAAGCTTTGTCCTCAAAGCTTAATTTCTGACAATTCCCTTCATCTGGCGTTTGTCATCTTGGGTTATGTAATTCATCACTGATACCTTGGCTTGAATAATTCTCCAGTAATGTTGTCTTGAAACTGGGTTCTCTATTTTTTTTTATTATATATATATATATATATATATATATATATATTAAACCTTTTTTTTTTAATTTGTAGTTTAATTTTAATTATATGTTCAACTTAACCCGATTCACAAATTCGTGACCCAATTTAAAAAACACGATGTTTCTTCATTCGCTATCGCTTAAATCTCCACATTCTAACACAAAATAATGACCTTGACTATCCAAATACTGAAATTATTCATCCCAGCTTTACAAGAATTTCTATGTTCAAGTCGTAAACATTCGACGATTTCTCTTCTATTTATTGTTGCTCTCGTCTGGTGAATTTGAAATTACTAATTTCCCTTTGGAATTAGCAATGCCACGACAGCTGTTGTTCGAAACACCATTTAAAAAGACTACCATCTCCCCGCTATCAATCGATGTGTCCAGTCGAGGGTCAAATATTATGCTTCAACATCTTTCATATCTCGTTCGGTGTGTATAATTGCGTCTTCCATGACTGCGACTGTGACTCCTATCACCACTGCAATTTTCTAAAGTCGTACTCACTGAAAGCATCTGTGAGGATGTCACAGCAGTTGCAGCACTAGAAACCGTATTGCAAAATCCAAATGAAGGTTGAGATGAGCTAGACCCGGAAAATGAAGAAGCCGGGGTTCCAAAATTTAAGCCTGGTGTCGAAGTCGATGATGATACACAAGTTCCAAATGGAAAACCTGGGGTGAAAACCGAAGATGGCCCAGAAGTTTCAAAAGACAGACTTGAGGTTGAAGACGATGAGGCTGCCACTGCAATGTTGAAAGCAAGGGGTGCGGCTGAAGATGCTTGTGGCATAAAATAAATCAACTTACAAATTTGGTAAGTGATCAAATTTGAATCTGAGATTTGATCCCAGGGCTTCACATATCTCTCCCTTATGTTATCCATGGCTAACAAACGTTGCAGAATTACGTTTAAGAAACATGTCTCACTAACATTTTTAATTCCTCTCCAGATGAACGATCCCTGCACTATGCCTCGACCTACATTTGAATCTCTAGCCTGACTCTCTTCATCAATATCTACTTTTTGTTTCCTACAGGTTTCTTCATCCCTCTCATTTACACTTTCAGTCTGACCTCCATGACCAGTTTCTGCAGATTCGGGCTTTTCTATACTCAACAAAGTTGAAGGAACTGCATTAGCTAGGATATCATCATTTTTCATTACTTAATGTTCTACGTCAACTTCCAAAAAATATCCTGCCTCCATTTGTACAATAACAGGTAACGTAACTAGAGCTTTCGGTCGAGGCACTGAAGATGGAAACCTTGAGACACCCTAAAAAATGGAGGTAGATTTGGATGGAACTCCATCTGGCTGGGGAGATACATATGTTTTTCTTGAACTTACTGATGCATAAGGATATCTCTTCTGATATTTTACATGGATTGATGAGGTTTCTAAATCATTTGGTAGAGGCACTGGAGATGGAAACCTTGTCACAACCGGTGAAGTAAAGGTGTTTGTGAATGGAACTGCAATGACCTGATGGGAAACCATATTTTTTTTACCACAATAAATCCTGTCATCAATAGTTGGCTCATGGGTAGTGCGATCAATGCTTCTAGACATTTTTTTATCTTGGCAAAGAGATTTTCCACCTTCAGTTAACACATATTCACTTTGATTTTTAGTTTCAGTCATGATGCCTTCAAGAGTTCTTAATTCATCATCATCAATGTTTTCTTTTTTTACTTCAACATCTTTCTCATTGTTACAACATTTTTCATATTTTTCTATTTTTTTACTGTTGTTGGCAATGATATTACTTGTATAAAAGGCACATTTATGTCCTACGAAATATTTGTCTCCACATTTCCAACATTTCTCTTCCTTTTTTCCTTCAATATTAGTTGGTTGTTTTCCTTTATTATGCATTGGTGGGGGAATATATTTGCTTGAATTTTCCATGGATGTTCTACTTGATTTTCCCTTGGCATAACTAACTGCCCTCTCATTATTAGGTCATTCATAACCTTCTCCTTTCTTCAGGATTTTATTCAGCACTTTCTTATCATCAGTAACTTCATTTTCCCCTTTATCACCATTATTAGAATCAACCATTTTCGCATCTTCATAATTATGGATTACTGCAGAAATTTTTGTACAACGTGCGGAAATTTTTTTATAACCGTTTGTGACTTCTACACATGAATTCTCTAATTGCTGAAGCTTTTCTATAATTTTATTAATCTGCTTACTTCCTTCAGGATCTTCACATAATGGCACATTGTATGGTAAACAATGTTCCCAGGCTTGTATACTACGTTCATAAGCTTGTAAGACGATGTTGTGCGACATGGCTTCAACTTGGCTTCGATATGGCTCTAATAGCTTCGATATGGCTCTAATAGCTTCGATATGGCTCTGATACCACTATAGCATTAAAACTAGTAGGATTGTTTGCTTAATAGCAAAAATGGCTTTAATTATAAAAATACGCAAGAGGTATTTAAATAATAATATTTTATTAAAAAAATATGATATGATATAATAAGATGATTTGAAAGTTACAATGAGGCCCTTCTTTTATACCCATGCAGGTGCCTTTTCACGAATGGGCATGTCTTTTTAGACATGCCCTTTCATTAATCTAATGACTATTTACATAATCCCTATTTAACTATTAATGACTATATTAATTAAATTTGTTATGAATTATATTCATAACAATGACCTAGTGAAAATTGAAGGGGCGCATGTTGGGAAGAAAGTAGGTTGGCTGGGCAGCATAAGGGGCATGCCGACCCATGAAGATGACCAAGGGACGTGACCTTTGCAAAAGAAAACGGGAACCAATATGTATATATTGGTGTAGGTTTCCATTCACTTGAAAATTATTCATCATTTGTTCAACTCATTTGAAGTGAATGAAGGGTGAAGTGTGTTAGTCCATAGGGCGGGCAAACTTGGTGAACAAACACGTTCGAGTAAGGCATGTAGGTCGAGAGCGTTCAAGTGAGTCGTACATGCCACAGGGCATGTGAGGGTATTTTGGTGAGTCGTGCAGGCTAAGAATGTTTGGGTGGGTTGTGCAAACAGTAGGGTGTGTGAGCGTGTTCGGGTGAGTCTTGCAAGCCGAGGGCGTTCAGGTGAGTCGTGCAGACCACATGGCGTTCAAATGATTTGTGTAGGCCAAGGTAGTTCAGGTGAATCATGCAGACTGTAGGGCATGTGAAGGAATTTGGGTCTAGTCGGGCAAACAAACCCGACCCTGGTCATACAGGAAGGGTCGTGCAGAGTTGGATAGGGTGTAACACGGCATCTGGGGAGGGAATGTTGAATGAAATATTGAGAGAAGTGTTTACAAAACTGAAGTTTCGGGTTTCTAGTAGTGTAGGGAAGTGAAACACAGGTTCGACGATAGTCTGGGCAACGTTGGAAACTTTTAGGTAGTGTGGGTAGCAACACGATAGAGTCATCAGGGTGGGCAGAAATCTGCACAGTTTGGGCAGAGCTTTGGAGGTGAGTTGCTGGTGCAACCAAGAAATTTCCAAAGTATTGTAAACTTCAAAAACTATACTTGTACATTATTTAAGTTATTTTATAAGTATTTGGGTAGACTTGCTTGGGAGCCTCCCCTCCCTTCGTAAATGTGTGTTTATGGTTATGATTGGATCACACATGTTAGGAAGTATAATTCATAAGATAAATGAATGGTGATTTTTGTTGCATTATTAAAGAAAGTGAGCACTTAATGAAAAATAATCTAAGTGTTGGTAATAGGCGTAGTGCATAAACCGTAGTAGTAAGAAAAGGAAAATTTTGGTCAGTGCCGCACACCACCCACAAGTGGAAATGGAGTCACCACTTGTGTGGGGGCGTGGCACCTAGAGACACAAGACTTTGGATGCCTTTCTTACTAATATAAGCATTGAAAGGGGATGTGAGCTATTAGTTGGAGGTTTCCAAGCTTGGTATGTTGGTTCTGTGAGGGCTTAGAGGGTCCCTAGAGACTCATGAGGGAAACAAGAACTCCTCAAGCCACATAACTCTAAACAATCTTGGCATGTCCGAGGTCTGCAAAAATTTGAAAAATTTTAATAGCTTATATCAGGCCTATTGTATGAATAAATGTGATTTATATTTTATGGTTTATGTTGCATGTTATTTTGTTATGTTTTATTTACGTTTTATTTACAATTGTGTTGAATACAGTGGCATCACCCTAGTTGGGATAATAGAGTATGTTGCATAGAAAATGGGGCATAACTATGATGGGGATTATATAACACCAACCTAGATCCATCTTAACTCTGGATCTACCAAGCAATGAGAGATATCTAATCCCTTTTAACTCTAAAATAGGTTTTCACCTCAATAGATTTGATCCCTCTCGACACTTGGTAAATATAGAGTTAAGATGGATCTAGGCTGGTGATTGTTATTTTTAATTTAAAATTTTAATGTGATATGCATAACAAACACACACACACACACATAATTGTAAAGTATTAAATTTTTATATGGTTACTTGTTAAATTTAAAAATAAAGTTTTCAAATATTATTATTTAATTTTTAAGGTAATATGTATATTATAGTTCAATTATTCAATTATTTAAAATTTCAAAAAAAATTGTTGGTGATTTATTAATAAAAAAAAAATTGTAATATAAAAAACTAAATTTAGCTGACTATTTTTTTCTTTAATGTGGTTCTCGGACTCCGAATATCGGGCACTGCTACATCCATGGAAATATTGTGAGATTGGTGACTGCCACATCCATGGAAACATTGTGAGATCGGTGACTTCTAAATCCACAGAAAAATTGTTCTAGAAAGATTCGCCCAAAGGGATCACTTCATGTTTACTCATTAATGGAGTCTAACCTCGACAGTGTCGATGAGAATCGACCCTGCGACCTCTCAAAAGTGAGGCGATTTAAAAAAGGGAACTTGACCAATTGAGCTAATAGTCAAGGCTAGCTTACTCATTATTTTTATTATTACTTTTAAGTTTTTTAATTTAACCAAAATTATATTTTATAGCTTCACTATAACATTTCTCAATAATGGAGTGATAATATTTATTTTATACTAAATGTCGATATATTTAACTCTCCACTACAATATCTACTCCATCTTAAATTAATATATTCCATATTAGATGGTAAGACACCTTTCAATATAATCACATTTGAAAGTTCATCCCAAAACTAAAACAAACTATTTAAGCAAAATTTTGATGCAACAAATCATAATTATTCATATCCTCTCCTTACAATGCAAATGTTGGTGGAGGATATCTTATAGAAATGACCCATAACCTAACCATCAAAAGCAATATACCCTTAATGAAATTCAAAAGAAACAATTAAAGCATGGGAATTGAAATTCAAAAGAAACAATTAAAGGGTGGGAAAAAAAGATGTAGAAAAATAAAAATTATAGCAATAAAAAAAAAATAAAGGGTGGGAAAAAAGGATGTAGAAAAAGTAAAAATTGGAGCAATAACAATCCTTATCACTATCCACATACTTATCCTCGCCCTATTCAACCCCCACCTTATGCTAGTACGCATTAATTTCGTCCTATTCAACCCCCACCACCTTAGGTTGGCTCACACTAATTTTCTATGTATACCTTGCTCTTTCAAATCCAGTCACATATCTATTTGATATCTCAAGAAAATGCTAATGGATGAAAAGAATGTGGTAAGAGTTTTCGAAATTTGGGTTAACATGGTGCATGATTTTTTGTTGAATTGGAAGAAGTTTCCATTTACACATTATCCTCTTAGTTCAAGTTTTTCTTACAAGATGTCCTCTCTATTCGAGTTTACCTGACAAGATATTTAAGGAGAATTTGGCAAGATATAAAAAATTCATTCATCTGAACTCCCCTGCCTTTGGATGATTTCAAAACTTCATGTTTGAATACCATAGTTTAGGAGATCTTAGGACACATGACGAGAGTAAAATTTTATTGACTTACTAGAACCATTCATATAGTGGACCAAACAAATATAATATCTATATGAAAAAATGGATAAAAAAATATCATTCGAAAATTATAAATTTCTACATAAATTTTCAAAGAAAATAAAGAAAATAATTACGGTGAGAAGAATCTCAAATCAACTAATTATTTTCTTTGGAAAAATCGTTGGAATTTTATGCTTTTAAATAGTCTATATTAAAGAAGAAAACCATGGGAAAAACCATGGATTGTCAAAACCTAGAATATGATAGTTTAATTTAACTTCACTAATAATTTTCTTTGGAAAATTCATTGGAATTTTTTTTCTTTTAAATATACTATATTAAAGAAGAAAACCATGGGAAAAATCATGGATTGTCAAAACCTAGAATCCGATAGTTTAATTTAACTTTACAACTTTATATTAAAGTTAAAATTATTATATTTTTTTATAGAATTTTATTTACGCATATATTTGGGCCTCTTATTTTTTTCTTTATTTGCCCCTTAACAAAAGTCAATGGAAAGAATCTAGCTGGAGCTTTCGGAATCTGGGTTAACATGGTGCATGGCTTTTTCCTTCTTCTTTTTATTCCGAGAAAAAATCAGACTTTTCATTAGAGTAAACAAAAAGTTACATTGCATATGTCAAATCATTCCATAATTTCTTGACCACGCCAAAGGAGCAAGAGAAACTGCCATCCAACACCCAAGGGTGGGAGAAATTGGCAAAGTGCATAATCACTCAGAGACCATAAAGACATAAATTCTTCTTAAATGGTAAATAAGCACTGGCCATATGCAAGAAAAGCTCAAAACGGGCCTCCCAATCGGGAGAAACACCCAACACTAAGATTGATGGTAAAAAACCATCTGAAACCCAGTCTTCAATAAGGAGACCAATCAAAAAAATAATAACAGTATGTTTTCAATCATAAGTGCATAAGTTTAGTATAAAATAAGCAGCAACATTGCTAAAATTCTAGAACATGAATACAAATATATACAACCACTCCAGAAGATATGGAAGTGCTGGAGAAAAATTAAAATACATAATGCAAAAAACAACCGAAAGTGGTGGGGAATCCCCCATCAATATGGTATGGTTTCTGACACACGGACCTCCAAACCATCCTTCTCTTCAATCAGCCACAAGCCTTGAGCCTATCTAAGACCAATTTTAGACAAGATGTCATGCTATTGGTTTCATTCCCTGTAAATATGGCAAACATAAATCCATGTAAAACGAAGTTTTAGTGAAAGAATATCATCAAGAATGGGAAACAGTAAATAATTTTGACATCTTTGAGACTTATTAAACCAATTTATGACATTCAATGAATCCCCAAAGATCTGAATCGAAGTGATGTCCTTATGTAGAAGCCAACACGGAAGAAGTTTTAAAGTTTGAAGCTCCAAAAAAAATTTGTTCCTGATCCAAGACCCACTGAAGCCGCAAAGGATATATTTGTGTTTTTATGAATGACCAAGCCAGCCCCACAAAGCCCCTAAGCAGTTGCTCCATCAAAATAGGCCCAAGGAATATCAAGAACAATGACCTCACACACCATATGTCTGGGACGGCCCGCCTCCAAAGGGGAAGAAGTATTCGAGAATATGGCAGCACATTCACCAACCACCAAAGCAAGGGAAGAGACAGAGTCTTTTAAAATACATTTATTCCTCAAAATCCAGATACCCCAGGAGATAATCAGTGGCAAGCACCTATGATCAGGATATTTGCACTGTACCCACTAGTTATTCCAGGCATCATTGCAAGTGATACCTGGTCACAAAGAAGTCACCTTACACAGAGATAGAGTATATTCCCACACCTTCTGAGATAAAGGACAGTTAATGAATAAGTGATCAATAGATTCCTCCCCTTTATTACATATACAACACCACCCTGGACCAATAAAGAATATTTTTTGAAGGGTGTCCCACGTCAGAACTTTTTGGCGCAGGACATTCCAGAAGAAGAGCTTAGTCTTGGCTGGAAATTCAATCTCCCATAGGGCCTTATACCACCATTCCTTATTCCCCACCTCCGTGGTTTCCATAATATGTGCATATCCAGCCTTCAAGGAGTATGAACCCAATTTTGAATGTACCCACACAAGACTATCAAGAGAGTCTTTTAAACAAACCTGGGTATTTTCCAGCTCTTGTATGTAGCCCTATCATTCCCCGAACCATTCGGGATCCAAGCTAATCGCCTCCGTCGATTTCCAGGCTTGAACCCATATGTTGGTTCTACTAGGGTCAAAAAGTTGATTGAGCGTGTCGAAGCCTTTCTGAAGAAGAACATCCTTGAGACCATCAGAGAGGGAGAAGTTTCCATTGCAGCGAATCTAGGGATCGAGTTCAATTCTTATTCTCTCCCCATTTCCAATATTCCATGCAAGACCATGGCCAACCATGCTGAAGACCTTAATGGATTCATTCCAGATGTTTAAGACTTTCTTTATTTATTTGACCGATGTCCTAATCCAATCATCCAAAAGGACTGGATCAATATATTTTCTCTTAACCACAAAGGTCCATAAATTATTTTCTGAAATAATTCTCCATATGGATTTCTCAGCTAGTGCAGATGAAAAGGATTTTATTTGTTTGGTGCCCCATCCTCCCTATTCCTTGGGTTTTTCAATGGAGTCCTAGGCCACCCATGGAAGAAATTTTTATCCTCCTTGCCCGACCAGAGGAATTTACTACAGAAACTTCAGATTTTTTTTAAGTACGCCGATAGGAACCCAATCTAGACTTATCCAATTGACCGAGATGGCAACTAAGACCGATTTTATCAGAACCAATCTCCCCGCTCTGGAGAGCCATTTATGACTCCAATAATTGATCATTTTCTCACTTTTAGAGACAAGCCAAAACCAATCATGTTTTCAGTACCCATCAGGTTTAAGTAGAAACCAAAAATATTTAATACTAGAATCCAATGGCATCTGTAGGAAGGGAAGAATATCCAGAGTCCACAATAGATTGGCCTTCGAAATACCCTCATGGGAGAGGGAATACTTTTGATTGTTGATGGAGAGACCAGTAGATAAATAGATCCAAGATATATTTTAAAGTTCTGATCTCGCATTTGTTTCCTCTGCTGAATAAAAATATTTCATCTAGAAAAATTAGATGTGTAATTCGAAGATTAGAAGCCACTTCAATACCCCCCAAAGTCCCCTCTCGCCTGGCCTGGTGGATGAGTTGACTAAGACCTTCCGTCGCTAGAAGAAAAAGAAGTGGGGACAAGGGGTAGCCCTGTCTTAATCCCTTTTGATTAGAAAAGAATTGTGAGGTTGCTCCATTAATTAGAATAGAAAAATAAATATTAGTGATACAACTCATAATCCAGTTAATAAGGTCAATGTGGAATCCCAAGTGGGTTAATAAAAGTATTATATTGAGCCAATTAATCTTGTCATATGCTTTGGAGAGTTAAATATTGATAACCATGCATTTTTTGCGAGATAATTTAATACTGTGGAGGGTCTCTTGGGCTGCCCCAATGGCCTTATGAATGTGTCTACCATCAAGGAAACCAAATTGTTCCTTTGATGTGGAGCATGAGAGTATAGGCTTAAGACGATTGGCAATTGTTTTGGAAATAATTTTATAGATACAATTACAAAGGGATATAGGATGAAATTCATTGAAAGATGAGGGAGCATCACATTTAGGAATGAGAGCGAGGAAATTAGACTTGATGGCAGCATGGATGTGACCCTGTGATCTGGATTCCTCCACTACATTTGTAATAGCATCCTCCATCAGCTCAAAAAAATGTTGAAAAAATTCCACCGTCCAACCATCCAACCCAGGGCTTTCGTCAACATCCATAGATTTGATAATGTGTTTAATCTCCTTTCTTTCCACCGGTGCCAAGAGTGAGTTATTGATTCCCTCATCTGCATAGCGGCATAACAGATGTACAACCTGAATGATTTCCCTCATTTTGACCTCATTTTGTGCAACGTAAAGGTTTTTAAAATGATTTCTTCCCATAGAAGAAACATATTTGAAAGTATTCACCTTGAGCCCCTCAGAGTTCTCCATTTCCCAATGGTATTAGAGTTTTTCTACCCCTTAGCATAATTATGGAAGAATTTTGTATTTTCATCACCCGCCTTCTACCAAATGGCCTGACTTCTTAAATGCCATAGTTCTTCTCTATCGCTTAGAATTTTCTTCCTTCCTGATTCCAGCTCCTTGATCTTGTTCCGAGCCTCTTCATCCATGCAACCCCTCTCTCCATCATTTTACAATACACTCAGGGATTAATTAATGTTTTTAATTGAGGCAAAGTCTTTTTGGGCCTTATCTTTAGCCCACTCAATGGTGGCTGCTTTGATGATTTTCAGGTTATCAATAAAATTATGAGCATGAGAGTGTCCCTCCTCGGCCAGATTGTGTCTCCAAAGGTAAACCAGTAATGGATTGTAATCCTCCTCCTTGAGCCAACAAGAATTAAACTCCAAGGGAGCGGGGTGTTTTCTGAAGGGACCTCTTATCTCTAAAAGCATAGCGGAATGATAAGAGATCCCCCTTGATCCAACCCATTGCTATTGGAAAAATAATCACTCATAAGAAAAAGGTCCAACCTCTTAGCAATGCGGGCCTCACCCACCCTATTGTTCCTCCAAGTGGGCATCATTTTGGTTAGCATGGGGTCAAACAAGAACCCATCCCGTAGCCAATTCAGGAAGAAATCGGAAAGAGGGCCAATGCAGGGCCCAGGCATAGGGGCCCTAGGCTTCTTCTTGGCCCCTAGAAAAATTTAAATCGCCACCCACGATCAATTGATGGAAATTCATAAAGGATTCCCCTTTCAATAAATTCTAGAAGGAGACCCTCTCCACACAAGAGCCATATATGTTAATCACTGAGAAAATTGAGCCTAGCTCCATAGAGAAAGCCTCCACACCGATCAGTGACTCTAAAGTCCAGTAGCTTACCAAATTAATTGAGTTATTCTTTAGACCAGTCATGAGCCCCCAGAACGACCCCTCACGTCTGAGGGAATAAAGGTCCAATTGGGGAGGAAGGAGGAAAGGAAAATAGAAATCTACACCCCAGTACCCAAAGTCTGCTGGAGCAAGATGATATCCAGGTGATACATATTTACAAGGCTTTTAAATGCTAGTTTTTTGGGGTCACTGGCTAACCCCCTGCAATTGAAAGAGAGAACAATCATTTTGTAATAGGTTCCGGGGATTTTGCTGCTCTAAGCGCCCCTTTTAGGGATAATTGTCTACTGTCCAGAATTTCAATTATGGCCTTGAGTTGGGCTTTGGAAATTTCAGACTTCCTACCCCTGATTTTTTTAACTTTCTCAACATTTGGTGATTTCCCCAACCCCCCAAACAATTCCTTATCTAAAATTTTCTTTTCTCTTGGTCTCAGATTGTAGGGAACAGTGTAAATAAAAAGGTTGGGTATGGTGGTAATGATATTATCCATAGCCATAAACAAATTTCTAACACACATATATTGGGAAGATGAGAGCCTGGAGGGACTAGGCTTATTTGAACAATTGTACAATAGATCAAAATTGTTAAAAATAGGATAGGAGGGGCATGGGTGTGTCCCCGCTAAATCCGACGATGGATCAGCAGGGATTGGCCGCGGCTTGTCCACCAACATGTCCTCATCCAATTCCATCTGATCTGCCACCTCCGATTCAACGTTGATATCCCCCAAATGTGTTTTAGGTGACGAGATTTGCACTGCCACAGAATAAACCAGAGCCTATTCCCCCATCGTAATATGTCTCGACTATGTCACATGCACACTCTGCTCCCTGATCTCCATTACAGAAGGTCCTCTTAGAGCCGGGGCCTCCTGTTTGGACCTGTCATGAAGGGAAGGGCCCTTCTTTTGCTTGCGACATTTTTTGAATCCCAAGGGGCAATCTATAGCCAGATGTCCCAAAGTATGACACCTATGGCAGTGGAAAGGGAGGTGTTCATAATCGATAGTCTTCTCTATAGCGTGTCCATCCATATTCAGGATAATCTTCCTGATCATACCATCCCTAGGAGCTAGTTTAACTAAGATTCTTGTAGTATTCCTTGCCCTGTGTTAGCCATAACTAAATTCTTTTCATGGCAAATGATGGCTAAAATAGGTCTTGAGCCTTCAAGAGATTATTTTCATAGAAAATTACTCATTCTTGAAGCCTTATGGTGTTTTCTAAAAAAAAAATCTTCACTGTTGTTCCTTCACTATTTTTCCTTCGCTACTGTTCCTTCACTGTTGTTCCTTCACTGTTGTTCCTTCGTTGTTGTTCCTTCACTATTGTTCCTTCATTGATGTTCCTTCACTACTGTTCCTTCACTGTTTTTCCTTTACTGTTGTTCATTCGCTGCTATTCCTTCACTGTTGTTCCTTCGCCATTGTTCCTTGACTGTTGTTCCTTCGCTGTTGTTCCTTCATTGTTGTTCCTTGACTGTTGTTCCTTCGTTGTTGTTCCTTGACCGTTGATCTTCGGCCTAAAGATCTAATGGTCCCAAACACATTTCGCGTTCATTTCACCAATAAAACGAATCGCTCATTTTCGACGCGAAATAGGCGGTTTTTGCCTGGACATGTGTCAATCAAAGACCTGTATCGCGTTAATTCATAGCTAAACTTCTTACCACTCATTTCATGCGCGAAAACCATTCGTGGTTTTCTGAAACCGCCTATCAACTATTTCGCTCCAATATTCAAATTAAACCCTATTTTCACAGGTTTTGTCTGCAAAACCTCCTCCACATGCAATTTATCCTCCTCACTGCTCCTTTCACCCCCCACCCAGCCTCTAAAAGTATTTTAACCCAATACGCATAGGATTTTATGTAATAGTTTGTTTATGTTGCAGGTTTCATGGCGGATGAGCTGTAAAGCCGTCGAACAGTCGTGATAAAGTAACAAAGGGTCAAGGATGATGATCCTCAGGCAAAAATCATGAATAAAGGGATTCCAAAGTTTCAAAATCATGGTTTGACCGGTGCCTCACGACCATTGGTTATATAATGAAACCCTCGGCGCGCCAAAGACACATGTACATTAACAAAGGAAACAGAAGAAGAACAGTGAAAGACAGTGGAGATTAAAGTTAAAGGTTAAAGTTTAAAAACTGAAGATTTAAAGACTTAAACGATGATTTACAAAGATAAAGACACAATGAATAAAGCAGAGAAATGCTTAAAGGATAAAACAGTCAGCATAAAATTTTTAAAGGCCTGAAGATGATTATAGAAGTCCAAAAGCAAAAACAAGGGTTTAAAGCAACAAAGAGAGATAGATCAGTCAATAAAGCCTCCAAATTCCACATCAGTGAGGCAATTAATCCTCAAAATGCCACCTACCATCTAATTTGCCTCAAAATAATACACAGTTAATGCAAAGTCAGAGATATTTTCCAAAATACAACTCAAGTAATTTCCAGCTACCAAAAAAGCCTCAAAGTCAACAAAAGTGACTAAAGTTGATGAAAATTAATGCAAGATTCAATTAACAGAGTTAAAAACATTAGATAATTTCTCCATTTGGCCCTTCAAAGGCCAAGAAGTACTTACTCTGTATTAATTGAACAAATAACCCTTTCTTTCACTCCACCTCCTCATTCTTCTATAAATACTTCTCTAGAAGACAATATTGTCTTGGTTGAATACTTGTTGAATGTAAATAGCTATTGAGGTTGATGAAGCTATGTTTTGTAATTGAAGAATGATAAGCTGAGGTGAGAAGTTTTGAAGCTCTAAAGACTCACTGGACTTGAAGATTGTAACTAGTTTGAACATCAAATACACAAGCGGATTTATGGGATCCTGGTCTATGTCAATGGTGATGTTTTTCTTACTGTAATTGTTATTTTTCTCATGTTTTCCATAATTTTCACTTTATTTGATAAATAATATCAAATATAGATTATGATTTACTTCTAAATTACCCTAAATCTCACTCATAAATCTTTATCTTTATGTTTTCTTCTATTTGTGTTTTGAGGATAATTCAATTGAGTATAACCAGTGAAGTGTTGGTAAGCCCATGTTTCCTGAGTACAACTTGAGATATTGTCTTTGAAATTTCTTGAAATTCTTCTTATTAAAGTTAAACTAGAGAATTTTATGGTTAGCCCTGTCCTCTAGTTTGTCTCCAACAGTTGCTTTGAAAATTTCCCTTAAGAATATCCTAAAAGCAGGTTAGATTCAAAGTTCTTACTTGATCTTAAGCTATTCTTTGTTTTATCTTAAAAAAAATTCTTTTGAGTATGCTGAAAGTAGGCTAGGTTAAAATTCCTTACTTGATCTTAAGTTGTACTTTGTTTTCTTATATGTTTTCTTCTTTCACCACATTTTTATGTTCCATACCATAAATAAACTTAAAGAGATCCTTTGATATAGATTAATTTCCCCATCGACCATTCTTGAAACTAGTTGTGCAATTAAATCCTTTTGTGACTCCATAGCCCAATGGATTGATACTATTCCTTAATTATCCTATCAGTTGAACCATTCTGTCAACTTACTCACACCTTCACCCTTCAAATTGACTTCCTTTATTTTGATGATATTCTACCCAACCAAAAACAAACAAAACCCTTGTACTTCATAACTAGCCTAATATCATATCATAAGCCTTAAAGAAATATCTTTGAAAAACACTCATATAGATAGATCCCTCTCTGAATCTAGGATGGCTATATCATTAGATTCCAAAGCGGTTTTGATGTAGGCTCTGCAGCATTTGTACTTGCCAATCTTGCAAACTACAGAGACCTAACATAGTGGCGACCATACTGGGGAATTTCTGAGTAAAATTATTAAAACAAAACACTCAGTATTCATTCAAGTAAGATTAGCTTTCTTCAAGCACTACCAACATAATGGTGATCATGATAGGACCTGTCTGAATCAATGGCAATCTAAGTAACCCTTAGGATTCTAACAGAGCCTTGTTAAAACTTGAAGAAATCAGCTAGTGATCCACAGAGTAGACTCTGTTTGTCTCATCACCATAGCTAAGTGTTGAAACAGGTATAGGACACTCTCACAATCACAGGACTATAAAAAACTCAGAAAACCCAAAACATTTTAGATTGGTATTTAAATCAATCAATGGTGGTGGACCATAGAACATTTTACCTTTAAAAGCTAAAAATTTCCACCTAGTGACTCCACGTATTTTAATTGACCTAAAGACTCCACTGGGAAACCCATTCTATCATAACATCATACAAACTCATTCAAGGAAACTTTGAGGATTAAGTTTTCTTGTTAAAGATCAGTTAGCCTATTAAAGATTGTCATACTTGGTTGAACTTTTCTTATCATTGGGTCTTAAAACACCACATAGTAGCTTCTAAAAGAATTTATTCTAGAGCCCACCCTGACCAAAATCCTCCTGAGATAGTTGATAATCCATACAGTATCCTTAGGAAATCTCCTAAATCCAAAACTTCAACTGTTGTTAGACCAATTCATAGAGCTGATTCTGTCCCTGAAAATTTCTCAGCTTTGCAAGATACACAAGTTGAATTACCATTCATAAGAAACCCATCCAGAACCAAGTCACTTAGTGATATAGATCAGATAGACTTTGAGCATACACACTCACCCCAACATAGTGGTGAACACACTAATAGTAGAGAAACCACCCCACCTGATTTGCATTTCATTCTTAATTTTGGGTTCTCTCATCCTAGATCTGCTCAACAGTCTCTTGCTGGTCCAAGTACTTCTGTTATCCATACACCCACTGTTCAAACTACTCCATTCCATCATCCCCCTCCCATCTTACATCCTCCACCTATAAACCCCCCATTTTTTCCACAACCTCTTATCATGGCTACATGGTATGCCCCTCTAGTCCTTCCTTTACCTTTAATCAATCTAACATAGGACTATTAGTCCAAGATTCCATTATATGATGCCAGTAGTTCTATTACTGCTTTACAACATGTGGACAAGATGAATGACTGTTTTGATAGCAATGAGATAGATGATGAAACTGTCAAACTCAGATTGTTTACTCAAATTTTAGGGGGAGAAGCAAGAAAATGGTTCAAAAGCTTAAACCCTAATAATATTAATGACCTCCAATCTTTTCATTAGACATTCCTAAACAAATGGAAAATTATGAAAAACCCTCTCCAAATACTTTCAAATTACAACAACCTCAAGAGAAACATTGGGGAAAGTGTTCAAAATTATTGCACTAGGTTCAATAATGTTTATAATGCACTACCCCCATATTTGAAACCTCCAAAAGGCTCAGCTTTGGCCAAATTTCCTGAAGGATTTGATCCTGAAATGGCCTATCAACTAAGAGAAAGAGATCCCTTGACTCTGGAAGACATGCAGAAGGGAGCTCTTGTTGTGGAAGTAAATATGATTGAGAAAAGAGCTAGGATGAGGAATGAAAAGAAAGTATCATTGAGGGAGGAAACTGCACCTTCCACATCTAGCTCAAAAATGGAAAGAATTATGGAGGAAATGATGAAGAGGATGAGCATATTTGAGAGGGCACAATCTAGAGAAAATCAATTAGCTTCCCAAAATAGAAATCAGTCTCAAAATCAGAATCAGAACTTTAGGAGAAATCAACCTCAGAACAAACAAAGAGAGGATGATCAATAGATCAGACCTCCTTTCCAAGAAAATTATGTTAATGAGGATGAAGAGACAAATGAACAAACAGAGGATGACAACATAAACATGCTGGGAGTAAGCAATGAGGATTCTGATTTCCTCCATGAAAGAAAACAAGGTCTGTATACACCCTATGATGATAGAATAACGGAAATTTATTATTATGAACAGGACTATGAAAATTCCATCATAGGATCACCTAAACAATACGACCTGAGAAGTAAAAATAATTAAGAAACTCCCAGGAACAAAACCTCTGATAGATCTGCCAAAAACAGCCCTGAAAATGCTTCCAAAAAGACAGTAGAAAATCATATAACAGTGGTTGTAAGTTCTGATCTAAACAAAGGGAAAAACACCCAAGTCAATGAAAAACATAGTGTTAACCCTAGCAACACTAGTATCTCAATTAATGCTCCTAAAAAAACCATTTTAACTGTTGTAAATAGTAAAAATCAGCAAGCTGATTTTACTGATCAAGGAGTGACTAACAAGGCCGAATCAAACATTTTAAAAAATCAGATTCCCTTTAGCTTAGATAACGAGATTTCCAAAATCAAAATCTTTGTCCCACTCACCGAATTAGTCACTCAAAATGTATATAGAGGTCAAATTTTGAAAGCTTTGAACATATAAGATGTTCATGACACTATGAACTTGAATGATGATACACCAGAGCTCCTATTCGAACCTAAGATTGAAGGAAAATTTCTAGAAGGAACTACCCCTCCATTTTACATCAGTTTGAACATCCATGGTAATATTTTGCATAATGCCATGCTTGATTCTGGAGCATCACATAACCTCATGCCCAAGGTAATAATGGAAAGATTAGGCTTAGAGGTAACTAGACCATACAAAGATTTATACTCCTTTGATTCAAGTAGGGTAAGATGCCTAGGCCTAATAAAGGATCTATGTGTTAACTTAGCTCAAATCCCAGCCAAAAACTTAGTGATGGACATTGTAGTGGCTGATATACCCCCCAAATATGGCATGCTTCTTTCAAGATCATGGGGTGCTAAGTTATAAGACACTATGCAGATGGATATGACTTATGCCACCATCCCTGTCTTCAATCAACCTAGAAGAATCTATAGGGAAACAAACATGAAATACATGGTGAGTAACTAAGAAAGACCAGAGAATTCTCCTCTCTATTCCATACACACTGAACTTGACTCATTCATTCTTTACAATGATGATATTCCTAATGAGCAAGAGTTAGTCCATAAAACATCACCCAATAAAGTGCTCACTCCACACCCAAACGTAATGGCAGCTATAGGTGAAGAGGAAAATAAGGAAAAAACTAAAAAATAGTTTGATAACTCAGAAAATCACAGCAAACAGATCACAGGGCTTAAGGTCAAGAACAGTCATAAAAAAAGTGCAGATCATGAAAATAAAAGAATAAGATCTCAAAACATTGAAAATCTTCAGGAAGAAAACAAAATTCAGCATAGTGCAAACCCACAGAGACAACACAGTGACAGATTAGGCAAGCAAAACAAAGAAGACAACAATGAAATAAATGACAAATCTAAAAACGGTCATCTTTGGAGTATGAGTTTTGATGGGTCTTACTCTAAAATTGGTGCAGGAGCAGGCATATGGTTACACAACACTGAAAACAATCATGCTGAGGGGAATTCCTATAGATTAAACTTCCAATGCACAAACAACATTGCAGAGTATGAAGCTCTCCTTTTAGGCCTGCATTTATTGAAAAAATTAGGGGCCAAGAGGATAACAGTTCATAGAGATTCAGAATTGATAATCAGGCAAGTAAATGGGGAATATAGTGCCAAACATTCCAGACTTGGAGCCTATAGAGATTATGCCATGGACTTGTTAAAAACATTTGATGAATTCCAACTTACCTTTGTCCCAAGAAACCAAAATGTCCTTGCCAATGGATTAGCTTTTGCTGCTAGAACTTGTCTAACACCTTATGAAAGCAAGCAATGTACACCCAAGTCAAATATAGACCAGCTATCCTAGATAATGAAAAGTACTGGCAATTTTTTGATGGAGATAAGCAAATAGAAGACTTCCTGCAGTCCAAAAATGAATTTGAAACACCACACTCAGATTCATAGTATGAACAAGACTGTCCTATTGAAGAAAACCCACTTACTGAAAAAGAAAAGTCTCCATAGATTGCTGAAATAAATCTGTTAACTAATGAACCCAAACAGATGACGGAAAACGAGATAGATTTAGAAGATGAAGACTTAGAAGTGTTGCAGTCTAAAGACCAGATGTTGCCAAAAGGACTGGTCCCTTTAGAAGAATTGTTTGACTTAAATGATGTGGCCAAGAAGCTAAAACTGGAACCCATAGAAACTGAAGTGGAAGAGTGTAACATAGGTAGTGAGGAAAAGCCCAAAATGATCAAACTATCTAAAACACTGCCAACTCATATTAAACTGAAATACGTTGATCTCTTTATAGAATTTTCTGATGTATTTGCATGGAGTTATGAAGATTTAAAATCGTATGATACAGAAATAATCCAGCATAAAATACCCCTCAAAGAAAACCAGAAACCTTTTAAACAAAAATTGCGCAGAATCAACCCTGTTCAATTACCTCTGGTAGAGAAAGAAATTAGAAAAATGTATGATGCTGGAATTATAATCCCTGTTAGATACTCAGAGTGGGTGTCTAATCTTGTATCAGTTAGGAAGAAAACAGGAGAAATAAGGCTTTGCATTGACTTTAGAAACTTTAACAAAGCCTCATTAAAGGACAACTATCCTTTGCCTAAAATGGATCATATCTTACAAAATGTAGTTGGTTCTAAAAGAATTTATTTGCTAGATGGCTTCTCAGGTTACAATCAGATTTTGGTACATCCTGATGATCAACTCAAAACAGTCTTTACTACACCTTGGGGTACTTTCATGTATTTGAAAATTCCCTTTGGTTTAAGGAATGTTGGCGCCACATTTCAGAGAGCCATGGATATTGCATTCTCAGAAGAAATAAGTTACTTCATAGTGATTTATCTTGATGATATAACTGTTTATTCTAAAACAGATGAACACCTAATACACTTGAGAAAAGTCTTTGAGAAATGCAGAAAAATTGGGTTATCTTTAAATCCAAAGAAAACATTGTTTGGTCTCCAAGAAGGTAAACTTCTTGGACATATCATATCAGAAGAAGGAATAAGGATAGACCCAAAGAGGATCGATGGCATATTGCAAATCAGCCATCCTAGAAACATCAAGGAACTTCAATCTTTCATTGGAAAGATTAATTTCTTGAGAAGGTTCATACCCAGTCTAGCTGAACTCAGAATTATGACAAACATGCTTAAAAAAGGAGTTAAATGGACCTTAGAAGCAAAGAAATCATTTGAACTGGTAAAACAAGCACTCACCAAAACCCCAGTTCTTATCAGTCCTGATTTTTCAAAGGATTTCTTCATTTTTTCATTTGCATCAGAACACACAGTAGTTGTTGTTCTATTACAAAAGAATTTGAATGGACAAGAGTAGCCCATTGCATTTTTCAGCAAGGCAATTAAGAGATGCACCTCTAAAGTACAATATAATGGAAAAATAAGCCTTTGCCTTGGTCAAAGTCTTAAATGACTTTAGAGTTTACATTTTACATTACCACATAATAGCATTTGTGCCTCATTCAGTTGTAAAAGACATATTAACCCAAGATATAGATGGAAAAATAGGAAAGTGGATTGTTGTAATTTTAGAGCATTTATTAGAAATCAAGCCCACTAAGCTCATAAAAGGTCAAGGACTAGCAAAACTTATGGTTGAATCCAACTTTCAATCTCTTGATATAAACATGCTTAATGCATTAGATGAACAAGAGGAGTTTACAACTCCAATTATTGTAGATCATTTTCTGAATTCATCTTGGCATGCTGACATTTTGTATGTTTTGCTCAATCTTATTGTCCCTTTTGGTTTGTCTAAAACAAAGGCAAGATTCTTAAAGTTGAAAGTTGTAAATTACTGCATTTTGAATAAATGATTATATTGGAAAAATGCTATTGGATTATTGCTTAAATTTTTGTCTAAGAATGATGCAGATAAGATCAAGCACGAGTTTCATGAAGGAGAATGTGGAGGCCACCTCTACTGGGAATAAATTACTAACCAAATCCTTAGAGCTAGCTATTATTGGCCCACCCTCTTTTAAGATGTTCATAAGATGATTATTTCTTGTCACAAATGCCAAATCTTTGAAGGCAAAAGAAAGTTGTTTCCGTTACCTCTGCAACTAATCACTGTTGAAGCTTCTTTTCAGCAGTGGGGTCTAGACTTCATTGGGGAAATCCATCCTCCCTCATATGCCCAACATGGATGGATCCTCACAGCCACTGACTATTTTACCAAATGGATAGAAGCCATCCCCTCTAGGAATGCTACAAACTCATTTATCATTTCATTCCTTGAAAACCATATACTCAGACACATATTTCATTAAATTTGGAAGTATTCTATTACAATGCCTTCAACAACATTCATTCTTTTGTAAATCACCATATTAACTTAATTTAAGATAAAAATAATTTTAGGAATGTCAAACCAATTAGAGATCATGAATAGGTAAAACATGGGGTTGTTAGGTAAAATAGTATCAAGGCACAATATGACTGTGAAAGAAAACTCTTAGAAACAATTTATTTAAGGTAAATCATATTAGTATGTCTAACATCCAAGAAAGATATTATAGTTATGGATAACATACTCGAGTCATCGATGTTTGAATTTTGTGTTAGATGACTCTAACCCCGTTTCCCACAACCTGCGAGATAGTTGTTGATTGAATAATGGTGATGTGAGGATCTTTGTGTAAGTGGAAAGGGGGTGCATCCCTTTCATTTCTTTGAAAATAGTCTACTAGAAACTTAGTAAAATGTTTTTGTGCTAAATTTTCTACCCCTTCATGCCTTTAAGTAACACTAATGCGGAGGTGATAATTCTTCTTTATAGCATCCATGCATACACTATTAAAGCTAGGTACTATTAATCTAGATATTTCAAGAAGGTTTGGGTATCATTGATCTATCTCCGCTCAAAGCCAGGTACATCAAATGGGAGTTCTTAAATGGGTATTCAAGTCATTCCATTATGATGGACATTGTCACAAATTGAAGTAAACAAGAATTAGTGGTCATTGAGAACCAATGTACATAGACAAGTAAATAGTGGAAGCAAGGGTTTTCAAAAAATAGTACACTTGATGGTAGTCCGGATATTTATCTCTCCTTTTCCACATTATCAAAAACTAATAATGGTCCTAATGTAATAGTGCCAACCTATTGTACAAAAAACCATGATTGACCATTACTTTCACCAATAGGAGAAAACGATAAGAATTGTTAATGGGGAATAAATAAATGTAAAACACAACTTATGTATTTTAGTTGAAATTTATATAAGTCCTCATGCTCTTTAATTATTAAATACTTAATGTAAATACTAATAAATTATCATTAAGATATTAATTTTGAATATTAAATATGTATTAGAAGTCATTTATCTATTACACATGATTTTCCATGTGGTCTAAATAAACCACTTACAACCCATAATCAATAAATTCTAATTAGTTTTGTAAAATATGTATCTTTACTTACATTAAGATATTTATTTCAAAAATATATTAAATTTATAAACTTGTAACAATAGATATGACTAAATGGAATACAATAAATAGCTTTAGGTCTTGTTAGCTTTTATGAGATTATTTTAATTACAAATAGTTTATTTAATAATTGAATTTTAAAAAATGTTAATCTTGATGGGAAAATCAAGTCATATAGTGGAAAAAAGTTTTAAAAAGTTTATTTATGATGCAACACTTAAATGACCTTGAATAGTCTACTTAATGCTCATTATGAATTAATTAATCCATGTTTTAATAGAAAACATTTTTTTACATAGAGTTTTATTTTAGAAATAACAATATCACATATATGATGATGATGATGGTGGTGGTGGTTAACGTCCACTGAGACCAAAATTTGGCCTATTGGACCTAAAGAAACAAATTATTTATTTTGATTTAAAATTGTACTCCTATGCTCAAAGAACTTGGAGAGAAGCGTCCCGAGCTCACTATAATTTTGACATGTTAAAAGGCTAGGATGGTTGGTATTGCAACAAAGATTATGAAACTAAGATCTAATGTGGGTGTATGCAGGGGACTCTAAGAGGAAGAGATTTCATCGTAAATGTTCATATTCTCAAAAAGATGGCAGATCCTTTCCACCCATGGTGTTTTAAAAACTGCCTGGCGACCTGTTTCACTATGGAGCTCATGAGAGTTCGTTCTTATCTTGGCTATATTAAATTTTTTTTGAGCTATTTAAAATAGAGAGATACTTTTAATCTTCTAGAGTAGGGTTGATGACCTCCTTATAATATCTTAATTTTATTTTAGCCTCTAAATCTTTCTCACACCACATTTTCTCTTTAAACTCTTTAAACTTAGAAGTAACAATATTTTTAATATTATTAATATTTTGCAATGAAACATTTTTGTCGATCTCCCAATGGTTTAACCAAGCCCTAGTATCTTTATACCAACCTCGTTTGGGCCTTAGGTGGGTTTGGCTAGAATTTAAAGCTAGCTTAGGAAGTCTATGGTCTCCCATGTTATTGATTTTTTGTTTGTACAACAGGAGCCTAGTCATAGCTAGGCTCTCCTCTCGATAGGGGAAGATCCACTTGTATAAGGAGAATATGATAGGGTGCATTGCTTTTAAGTTTGAGGTTATATGTTTCTTGACTTATCAACTTATATGGCATGATTGTATATAAAAATAATTGATTTAAAAATGCATAGTTAGAAAAAGCTATCGATTGAAAATAGAATAAACCACTTAGAACTCATCATCGATTGATATTAAATTATTATTTTTTCTAAAAAATGTATCTTTACTTACATTAAATGCTTTATTTCAAAAATATAATACATTTATAATTTTGTATCATTGCATATAAATAAATAGAATTTAATACATGCTTTATGTCTTGTTGGCTTTTATTATTTCAATTAAAAATTATTTATTTACAAATTGAAATTTAAAAAATGTTAATAGGGATGGGAAAATCAAATGGGGTATGTTGTAAAAAGTTTAAATACATTTATTTATGACCTCTATCTTAAGAGAACTTGAGGAATCTACTTACTATTCATTATCAATTAATTATTTCATGTTTTGTAAAGAAAAACATTTCATTTTACATGGAGTTTTATTTAAAAAAAACAATGTCACATTTATACACTTATATTAAACTTCATGATAGGCAAATAAAAGTTGATAAATGGCTTTATATAGACCACTTATCACTTATTATCAATTACTTCTATTTTTTTTAATAAAGAATATATATTTATTTACATTAAGAACTACATTTCAAAAATACATCACATTTATAAACTTCCATTAATGCATATAACCAAATAAAATACAATAAATAGCTTCGAGTGAGATTGTTTAAATTACAAGTAAATTATTTAAGGATTGGAAATGAAAAAATGTTAAAATGGATGGCAAAATAGATGTCTTATGGTGCAAAAAGTTTAAATACAACCATTTATGATCGATCTCTTTAATGAATCTAGATGGCCCACTTAACACATATTTAATTAATTTTTCCATGTTTTATTAAGAAGAGCATTTTGTTTAGTTTTATTTCAAAAAAATACAATATGAAATTAATACTCATATTAAACTATGTGGTAAACAAATAAAGTTCGATAAATGGATTCATTATTTTATTTTATTTTCTGAATTGGACTAATTATATTAAGCAAAAATATGGTACATGATGAGAATACAATCAAAGAAAGCGAAGAAGGCGGCCAGCAGAAATGATAAACTATCAACCTCGGTTTCGGAGAGAGAATGAAACAAACGGGCTACAACATGTGACTAGAGGAAGTGGAAATAGCAGAGCTTCTACCCGGCATAGGCGAGAAGCCTCCACACGAAGTTTTTTTCCCTTTATTTTTGTTGACTTTAACCCATCCATCTTGGTGAGTATGTCAGTTTCAGGGCAATTTGGCCCTTTCTCTCCAAAATGGAGGATCTGCTTGTGAATCGGAAGAGGAGGACTCGCCAGATGTTTACGAGTGATTGTAGTATCAAGGGATGCTCGGAGATGCAGCGGTGGAATGATCCTTCAAATGCAAGAGCTTGTCTGCTGTTAGCTTAAATAGTCCACTTAATACTTATTATCAAGAAATTATTAGATTTATTTTTGGAAGAAATGTCTCATAGTATATGGCTATTATATATCACCTTTATACATTCATATTAATGGATATAACTAAGTAAAAATCAATAATATAATTATGGCTAATATGATATGACTTCAGTTTATTTAAAATACAAATTACAAAAAAAAAACCTTCAAATAATGTAATCATATGCCTTAAAGGTCAAAAAAGTTGAAAGACATAATTTATCTATGATAGTGTCCAATCAAACGTTGATAGTCCACTTAGCAATCATTATCATTAATTATATGTTCTTTTTTAGAAATGCAAAATTATGTATAATAGATTTTTATCTCAAAAATTAAATATCACATTTATGCACTCATATTAATGCATTTCATAGGTAAAAGGTCAATAACTAACTTTGAGTTTCATTGATTTTCAATATGATATGATTTTAATTACAAACATTTATTGATTGAAGTATATAAATTTACGTAAAATATAGATTGAGAAATCACATATATTATGCATCAAAAAGTTCAAATCATTTACCTATGACACATTTCCCATTAACCTGAATGGCCAATAGTGCATGTAGCATTTATCAAGTAAATTATTATAATTTCTTCAATACTAATTGCACCTTTGTTTGCAATGAACTCTATTTCAAAACTTATATTTCACATTTATATATGAGTATTATGCATATAAGTAAATAGAAGTCACTGAAAATAACATGCCTTGATGGTTTGTGTAAGATGATTTCAATGGAAAATAATCCATTTAAGAACACATATATACACACATATTAGCAAAAAGAAAAAAAATCGATACAACAAAATCATTGCAAAAATAATTATAAATAATAATAGAAATATATAATAATATAATTGAAAATTCCCATTGTAATTGTTTTTATTAATAGAAAGTTCTAATTTTTTTTTTACAATTCCCATATAATATTCCAAAAGATATAAAATCCTACAAATTAATTTAGAAAAAACTATGTTCAAATTGTGTTCAAAAATTGGAATGTTGTGAACAAATTTATAAATAAAATTATCTCCATCCACTACAATGAAGTACATGTTCTATTGAACATTCAAATGTAATCACAATTCTCTTTCATACGATGAAGTATATTAAGAAAGGGGAATAAAACCTGCATAAACCAAGTATCTTGCTCTTTTCCTGTGTAGGTTTTTATCAAGATGTGGTTTGATCGATATCTGATGAATTGAGAAGTATGCTTTGTTTTTTTACCAAAGAAAATATCAGCAAATTTCTATTAATGAAAATGAAAAGTTACATTTTGTATATGCAATTAAGAATTCATAAATGCCCCAAAGGGCCCGTGTGCACAAGCACACAAAGTAGCGAGGCTACCATAGGAGAAAAAAATTAAATTACAGTGTTCCAGCATATTTGGGCTTTTTGCGCTTGCCTTTTTTCTTTTGGACAATTTTCCAAGTCCCTGAATGCAAGGAAGAAGAAACCAAGGCCAACTCATTATTCCTTGTGATATTTTCTTTGTCTGAGTCAGAAATTTCAAATACATGTGATATTTTATTTCCACCTATACCTGTAATGGTTTTGGTGTCTTCTGTTTGAATTTCAGTGGGCGAGGGAGCAACAATGATGAGAGAGCTATCAGATTGTTGCATGAGGTCATCTTTCCCTTCCTCCATCTCTTGTGCTCCTTGATGTTCTCCTATTCCTTGACTTTCCTGATTTTCTTCCATTCCTTCCTCATCTTCCGATAAAGGAATTTTAGGGAATTGCCATCCATTCTTATTTTGAACTTTTTTTTTTGTTCCTTTCTTTTCTATTTTTCATGTGCTTTGAAGATGCATTGTTTGTTGACATATCCTGCACCAAAAAGTTGTGTTTTCGAAGTCTAGCGACTGTACCCACCTGAAATCTTTATGTATCATGTTAATATTGTCTAGAAGACCTTTCGTTAGATCCATTTCCACATAAATGTGGGAAAAAGTAAAAATACCTTTTTCAATTCTTTCACTGTCCATCTTTAGGAATCTTTGCAAAGAATTTCCTATTCCCTCAAGAACCGGATGGTACCAAAAAGGAAGTGGAAGGTTGTGAAGTCTTACCCATACCGACGTTTTTGTCACCACCATTGAATTTGCATCAAAGTCGGAAAACCATGGGGTAATAAATAGTCCCACCCTTCCCCAAAACCATGGACCATCGTTTATGACAGAGTTAAAATCGTTTTGGGAATCAAACTAAACCACAAAAAATACCTTTGCGTATCAATAAATATCGCATTACTGGTCCAGTTTTGGTGAATCCAGTCATTTAGCGCATCATATTTTTTCCAAAAACCATTAAAATGGCCAATGATTGCTTTTGATTGAAGGATGTTGAATAGATCCCTTACTTCCAGTAATTTGATAGTTAACTCGAGTTCTTTTCCCATCTTATCCACCATATAGGGACCTGGAAGATTTGGGGATTGTTCGTCCTGTAAGACCACTTTCCCCTTTAAGGCATATTTGAAGGAACCCTGGCCCTTTCCTAAGGAATATGCTCTAGTTGGTATAGGTGTTCCACGAACCCCTCCATGTAATTAGAGATTTGGATGATAGTGGAGTTCCTTAAAATTACAAGCATTAAAAATTTTAAGAATAATAAGAAAAGAAAAAAGACAAGTAATAAGTACCTGATATGGCATTATCTTCATAATTATAACTTTGCACCTCATCATCGTTTTTTCTTTAGTTGTCCCCCCATTAAACATATAAAATAGCTTGAATTGTGAAAATGAATAAAAATCATTATATAATAAGGAAAACAAGTGAGCAAATTATAAGTACATGATTTTATATTTTGTTCTTGATTATAAATTTGTTTCTCAATCTTTGGATTATTGTCTTTGTTCTCATTATTTGTCTATATAATGTAAAATTAATAGGTTATAAATTGTGACAATGATTAATTAAAAAAAAAACAAACAAAAGAACAAACAACAAAGTTCATGCTAACTACCTAATATGATATCATTTGCTTGATTATAGCTTTGTTTCACATTCATTTGATCAATGCTTCTATTCTCCTTCCTTGTCACTATAATAAACATAAAAAATGTTATAAATTGTAACAATGAATAAAAGCATTAAACAACTATATAAACAATGAATCATCTTTAATCATGCATATAATATTTTGGTCTTGGTTGTAGTTTTGTGGGACATTCCCTTGGTCATTATATACTTTCTCTTTAAAAAATTTAGATAAAATACTAATACTAATATATATATATATATATATATATATATATATAGAGAGAGAGAGAGAGAGAGAGAGAGAGAGAGAGAGACTAAAATCCATTTCTATATCCATCATTTCATGGTAATTGTCTTGATTAATTCCTTTCTTCTCATAATTCCCTATAATAGACAACTAAAAATGTTATAATTATGAAAATAAAATAAATTTGAAAAGTAACAAGAGCAATAACCAAACAAATTATGTATCTGGTATGATAACATCTTCTTCTCCTATTTCCATCTCTAAATTTGTTTCAACATCGTACACACTAGATTGATTATTTGTTTTCTTCCCACTTTCATCATTCCCTGTTTTATAATCTCCATCATTAGTCATTTTACTAAACATTTTGAAAATTAAGAAATTTGAACAAAATAGTATCCAAAGTATTATAAGAGAAACAACAAAGAAACTGTACTACCTGAATTTTCCAAGAAGCTAATGGATCTTGGGTTTGATAGTTGAAAAGATTTGTAGCCATTCAAAATTATTGTCCTTTGTGACTCTGTCTACACAACACATGCAATTATTCTTCTATATGTACAACAAGCCTTGATTAAATTTTCTCCCGCATGAAATATAATGACTTTTGCATCACTACATCGTTGATGTTTTTCCAATAAATCTATCTAGAAATCATAATCTCTCTCATTTTCATCAACTGTGTCTTCAAATGTGTGAGAGTATTTTAAAGCCTCAAACATTTTTAATTATGAAGTATAGAAATGTATAGTCAAAACTATAGCATAACTATAACTATTTTGGGACTTATATTCACAAATTCCACTAGTCATTTTATATTTGAACTTGGAGTTCTTTATGTTGGAAGCACTAAGAGTGGGGGTGAATTAATATTTATTTTCAAATGTTATTTTTACTTTTAGTGATTTCCTACTCTATTTCCCGGCAACAAAGGTATCTTACAAGATAAAACTGGGACTGTTAGATTTTTCTTCTAGGACAAGCCCTGAAACACAATGGCAATAATAGCATTCTGAGGGGAATGAAATCCTAATGTGTGCTAGATTTCCCTCTAGCCCAAACATATGCGCAACTCCAATAACAAAATTATAAGTCGAAATAAATCTAATGTGTGTAAGATCTCCTTATAGGATAAACAGGGAGACAATAACATTATAAGGTGAAAGAATTCTAGTGCATGCTAGATTTACTTCTAGCACAAACACAAGCGTGGTGACAACAACAACATAATTTATAGGGCAAAGGAAATCTAACATGTGCTAGATTTCCTTACAACAAAACAAAAGCACATTATAAGATGAGACAAATCTAGCACGTGCTAGATTTCCTTTTAGCATACACATAAGAACATAACTACATTGTAGGCTTAAATAAATCTAACACACGATAAATTTACTTCTAGCACAAGCTAAAGCATATTTCCAATAACAAAATTGCATGAAAATAAATCTAACATGTGTTAAATTTCCTTCTAACGTAGTCACATGCATATTTCCAATAACAACAATGAAAGGTCAAAGAATCTAGCATATTTCCTTCTAGCACAAACAATCAGTTTTCCAACCACAACATGGAATTGTGAAACAAATGTTGCACATGCTAAATTTCTTTCTTGTTCAAACACAAACACATTGTCCATAAAAATGTTGCAAGTTAAATTCCAATGCGTGCTAAATTTCCTTCTAGCACAAACACAAGCACATAACAGACATTGTAAGGTGAACAAAATCTAGCATGTGCTATATTTACTTTTAGCAAAAACACAAGCCTATTTCCAACAACATTATCAAGAAAAAGAAATCTAATACATGCTAGATTTCATTCTATCATAAACATAAGTGCATTTCTAATAACAACATTGTAAGATGAAAAAATATAATGAGTGATATATTTCCTTCTAGCACAAATAAGCACACATTGTCCATAACATCGTTGCAAGGTGAAGGAAATATAACCAATGCTAAATTTTCATGTATCAAAAACATAATCGCATAACAACATGGCAGGGTTAAAGAAATCTAACTCGTGCTAGATTTACTTTTAGCGCAAACACAAGTATATTTCCAAAAGAAATATTGTAGGGCAAAAAGAAATCTATTATGTGCCAGAATTTATTCTATCATAGATATAAGGCATGCTCAATAGAAACATTGCAAGGTGAAAAAATTTAACATGTGCTAGATTTACTTTTAGTAGAAAGACAAGCATATTGCAAGCAACAAAGGTGCATGCCAAAAGAAAACTAGGACCTGTTAAATTTTCTTCTAGGATAAATACCAATACATGGCAATAATATCATTACAAGGTGAATGAAATCTAAAGTGTGCTAGATTTCCTTCTAGGCCAAACATAAGTGCATTTCCAATAACAAAATTATAAGGTGAAAGAAATCTAACGTGTGTAAGATTTCCTTCTAGCATAAACACAAGGAGACAAGAACATTATAAGGTGAAAGAATTCTAGTGCATGCTAGATTTACTTCTAGCACAAACAAAAACACGCTGACAACAACAACATTATAAAGCAAAGGAAATCTAACATGTGCTAGATTTCCTTACAGCACAACACAAGCACATTATAAGATCAAACAAATACATCACATGCTAGATTTCCTTCTAGAAAACACATAAGAACATAACAACAATATAGGGTTAAATAAATCTAACACACGCTAAAGCATATTGCCAATAAAAACATTGCAACAAAATAAATCTAACATGTGCTAAATTTCCTTCTAACATAGTCACATGCATATTTCCAATAACATCATTGCAAGGTCAAAGAATCTAGCATATTCACTCTTAGTACAAACAGCCAGATTGCCAAACACAACATAGCATTGTGAAATAAATCTACCGCATGCTAAATTTCCTTCTAGCTCAAACACAAACACATTGTCAATAAAAGTGTTACAAGTTGAATTCTGACATCTGCTAAATTTCTTTCTAGCACAAACACAAGCACATATAAAACATTTTAAGGCGAACAAAATATAGCATGTGTTATATTTACTTTTAGCAAAAACACAAGATTATTTCCAACAACAATATTATCAAGCAAAATAAATCTAACATGTGCTAGATTTCATTCTATCATAAACGTAAGTGCATTGCTAATAAGAACATTGTAAGATGAAAAAAATATAATGAGAGATTTTTTTCCTTGTAGCATAAATAAGCACACATTGCCGATAACACCATTGCAAGGTGAAGGAAATCGAACCCATACTAAATTTTCCTATAACAAAAACATAATCACATAACAACATGGCAAGGTTAAAGAAATATAGCTCGTGCTATATTTACTTTTAGCACAAACACAAGTACATTTCCAAAAGCAATATTGCAGGGCAAAAAGAAATCTATTATGTGCTAGATTTTCTTCTATCATAGATACAAGGCATTGTCAATAGCAACATTACAAGGTGAAATAAATCTAACATGTGCTAGATTTAATTTTAGTAGAAAGACAAGAATATTGTCAGCAACAAAGGTGCATGCCAAAAGAGAACTAGGATGTGTTAAATTTTCTTCTAGAACAAACACAAGAACAATGGAAATAATAACATTACAGGGGGAATGAAATCTAATGTCTGCTAGATTTCCTTCTAGCCCAAACATATGTGCATTGCCAATAACAAAATTATAAGGTGAAAGAAATCTAATGTGTGTAAGATTTCCTTATAGCACAAAAACAAGTAGACAAGCACATTATATGGTGAAAGAATTCTAGTGCATGCTAGATTTACTTCTAGCACAAGCACAAGCATGTTGATAACAACAAAATTATAGGGCAGAGGAAATCTAAGATGTGCTAGATTTCCTTACAGCACAACACAAGCACATTATAAGATGAAACAAATCTAGCACGTGCTATATTTTATTCTAGCACACACATAAGAACATAACAACATTTTAGGGTTAAATAAATCCAACACACGCTAAATTTACTTCTGCAAAAGCTAAAGCATATTGCCAATAACAACATCGTAACAAAGGAAATCTAACATGTTCTAAATTTCCTTCTAACATAGTCACATGCATATTTCCAATAACAAAATTGCAAGGTCAAAGAATCTAGCATATTTCCTTCTAGCACAAACAACCAGATTGCCAACCACAACATGGCATTGTGAAACAAATCTAGCACAAGCTAAATTCCCTTCTAGCTCAAACAGAAACACATTGTCAATAAAAATTTTGCAAGTTGAATTCAGACACTTCAATATGCATAATGGCATTAGAAATTTTATTGGCATGAGGCTTAATACATTAGAAATTTGTTCCTTTTTGAAGTGTTGGTCATAGGACAGCATGGCACAAGGCAGGCGGAAAGCATGAAAGCTTAAAAAATGTACAACTATATTTGATGCACATTGAACTTGAACACAGAGAAGGTGCAATATTGGCATTGTGATTGGTCGCCGCATCTATTTCTTATTGCAAATATAGATGATGGGGGCCATAGGGGCTATTAATTAAGCATAGGGGGGGGATTCGCCCGAAATTGCCCAACCACATGCGAAGAGATCGTGGTTCTGCCACAAAACATGTGGAGTATGCATTGGGGTAGTTGTGAGGAACTGGACTTGATTGGTTCATCATATTACTTAGATGGGACGAGTTGAAGACTGTTTCATCATTTCGAGTTTCGCCATGACAATGGGATAGTCTTCCAATACCTTGGATAATATTCGACTCTTATATAATATTAGTCTTGAACTATATGTTCTTACTATAGGAGAGTCATTCCACCTTCTCTGTAATCAGAATTGATCTTGTGGATCTTATAGGAGAGTCATTCCAGCTTCTCTGTAGTCGGAATTGATCTTGTGGATCTGGATGGCCATCTGATCCCAGCGATGAGAGAAACGATTCCACCAATTGATGGTTCCCATGGAATTGTGAAGGATGATTCCAGTGACTGCATCTTGGGAAATCTAAAAATTGTCCCAGAAGTGGATTCCTCTCATTGCTCCGACCTGAGCTACTATATGTTGATGCTCTGCTCTCATGGTGAAGGATCTTCCTATTGGGAATAAATAAAGGGTAGCCTTTGCCTTATTTGTATGATGGAATGATTAAATAAACAACAAATTGTCCTCGGAATCAAATGGGCATCACCCTGTAACCATGAATCCCTTGCACACTGTTAATTTTCGGAAACTAGGTCCAAACTCCATGTTGCATTGCTCATATGATGATGATGATATTTTTGTTGGATTCCGCTTTCAAAGAGGTGCAAGATTGATTTAAAGATCATCTTGTTTGGATGAGCAGAACATGTATTTTGATTTTATTTTCCACACATGTACAATTTGTCAAGGTCACCCTGAATTGTAATGTAGGCTTACAAGCCCAACATATGTGTCACACACCCGCATTGATGGATATAAATTGGAGAGACTTGGTGCTCATCATCTCATAACACACATTCCTCGTGATCTGATTGGTTCATATAGACTAGAAGATGCTTCTCTCTCTCCTGCGTGTGAATCTGGATGCCAAAAATATGGATGATGCCAGAAATCTGGATGCCGGAAATGGATGCCAAAAATATGGATGCCAGAAATTTGGATGCCAGAGATATGGATGCTGGAAATATGGATGATGCCGGAAATATGGATGTCGGAAATCCTTTTGTTGACTTGCGTTGACTGTTTTGGGAGTTGTCTCATGAGGTGTGTGTGACACTGAAGGAAGGTTGATCTTGTATGTGTTTGACTGAACCTCCGGGAGGTTGGAAGAGCTAGTTTGACAAGCCAAAGTCTTTGTTGGCTAGGGAATCATGTTGACTATTGTAACAAACATTTCTCTCTATCTTTGTTGGACAAGAAGAATATTAAATTCTAATTTATTATATTGGCTTGTCTTCTTTCGATCTATTATTATGTGCTATCAGCATTTATTTTCAATGATTATGTGATTTCTAACTAAATTGGGCCTATAAGAAAGATTGCAGTAAATTGCTTTAAGCATAGAACATACCATGGTTATCTAAATTTAACATGGTATCAGAGCTAAGGTGAAGACAAAGCCCAATCTAGTTTGAAAATAAATCACCGAAGAAGTTGTCCTATCAAGGACCAATGGCCTCCACATACAAGGGTTTCAAGAGTGATGATAATCTCACTGATAAGTCTGATTATCATGTCTGGAATATGTCTTTGGATTTGATATTGGAAGGTCAAGAAGTCATGGACTATGTGCAGGGAAGATAAATGAGCCTCCATCAAATGCACCGACTGCCACAAAGACGAAGTATAGAAAATGGGAAGTCAAGGCAAAGATGATCATCAGGGATTCTATTCATAAGCACTCGGTTGCTTATATCTCTGAGATGGGTACATCTAAAGAGATGTACGATAAGTTGATTAGCATGTTCATGGCTAGCAATGTTAATCAAGTTCTTTTCTTCGAGAACAAGTTGAAGAATATCAAGAAGGGCAAAGAAGAATCCATTCAATCTTATTTTATGAGGCTCACACAAATCATGAATGATCTCTTAGCTATTGGAGAAGAAGTAGTTTATTGAGATCTCGTTCTCATTGCTCTTGGAGGACTCCCCTGTGATTAGTATGTATTCAATACTATTATTCTTAATAAAATGTGATTCCTAATTTTGATGAATTGTTGAAGAGATGCACTCAAGAGGAGACAAGAATGATGGAGAGAGATCGTCCCTCAAATGGGAATGGAGGTGACCCTATTGCCTTTACCACTCATGCAAAGAAGAGGAAGTCTCCCTCTGATCGAAGTGGAAATGGTCAACTTTTCAAGAGTTCAAGGAATTCTGGGTATGATGAATCCAATGTTGATAATAACAAAAATGAATATATTCTTATATCCGCCCTCTCTGCTACATGTGACACAACTCTTAAAACCGAGCTATGGCACCAGAGGTTTGCTCACCTTCATTACAAAGCCCTTCCCGAAGCAAGGAAGGTGGTGACAGGGATGCTCGAGTTTAAAGATGACCATGAAGGTGTTTGTCAGGGTTGTGTCGAAGGAAAGCATACAAGGGGACCATTCCTTCAAGTGCCATGAAGACATCTAATATTTTGCAATTGGTACATTCTGATCTATCTCGTATGATGCCCATAACATCCTTGGGAGGGTGCTTGTATTATATCACTTTTATAGATGACTTCTCCCGTAAGACTTGGATATACTTCTTGAAAAAGAAGGATGAAGCATTCAAGTGGTTTCGTATCTTCAAGGCCTTGGTGGAAAATCAAACAGGGAAGAAGATCAAGGTTTTGAGGACTGATAACGGCACCGAGTATGAGTCGAATGAATTCAATGACTTTTGCAAGGATGTTTGCATTAAGAAGGAGACCACTACTTTGTATACTCCCGAGCAAAATGGTGTTGATAAAAGAAAGAATAGAACCATTGTGGAAGCTGCTCGTGCCATGCTTTATGACCAAGGTCTTCCGAAGTTTCTATAAGTAGAAGCTACCAACACTATTTTGTACATTCAAAATAGATGCCCACATTCTGCATTGGACTCCAAAACTCTCGAAGAAGTCTTCTCTGGTAAGAAGCATGATGTCTCCCATTTTAGAGTTTTTGGAAGTCCTGTTTATTTTCATGTGCCGAAGGAAAAGAGAAGCGAGTTGGATGCTTCTGGGAATAAAGGAATGTTTGTGGGTTATAGTGAAACTTCAAAGGCATAAAGAATCTATGTGCCTGGTAAAAGAGAAATGAAGATATGCCACGATGTCACCTTCGATGTGTCACACACCCTCATTGATGGATATAAATTGGAGAGAGTTGATGCTCATTTGATCATCATCTCATCACACACATTCCTCATGATTTTATTGGTTCGTACAGACTAGAAGAGGCTTCTCTCTCTCCCACGTGTGAATTTGGATGTCGGAAATATGGATGATGCCAGAAATGGATGCCGAAAATCTAGATGCCGAAAATATAGATGCTGAAAATGGATGCCGAAAATATGGATGTCGGAAAAATGGATGATGCCAGAAATTTGGATGTCGAAATTATGGATGCCGAAAATCTGAATGCCGGAAATTTGGATGAGGGATCCTTTTGTTGACTTGCGTTAACTGTTTTGGGAGTTGTCTCATGAGGTGTGTCTGACACTAAAGGAAGGTTGATCTTGTGTGTGTTTGAATGAACCTCCGAGAGGTTGGAAGAGTTGGTTTGACTAGCCAATGTCTTTGCTGGCTAGGGCATCCTATTGACTATTGTAACAAACATATCTTTCTATCTTTGTTGGACAAGAAGAATTGTAAATTCTGATTTATTATATTGGCTTGTCTTCTGTCAATCTATTATTATGTTCTATCAGCATTTACTTTCAATGATTATGTGATTGCTAATCTGAATTGGGCCTATAAGAAATATGGAAGTAAACTGCTTTAAGCATAGAACATACCATGGTTATCTAAATTTAATAGATTGCTAATTTGAATTGGGCCTATAAGAAAGATTGAAGTAAACTGCTTTTGATGACCTGCCAGGTCTATGACTCCACAATAGGTAACTTTAAAACTAAAGGCTACCCTATAAGTCTCAAGAAAGAGGCTTCAACCCTTTGTTCTCTCTCACTATTTCATTTAACTGCCCTCATATCAGTTACATAAACATGAAAGGATTAGTTTTCTGAGTTTTGCACGATCTGCAATAACTGGGTGTGACAGAGTGAACACATGAGCATGTCGACCCTTTGTGCCTCAAACCCATGTGCTCGTTTACCTTCAGTTGAGCTTGATGTATGAGAATGTTGGAGGTGCGAACAGGAACCCAACTGCTTGTTCAGGAACTGAACTGCTAGAACAGAAACAAAATTCTGGAACATGAACAATACTACCTTCTTCTGTTGCTCTATCAATTGGCTATGATTGTGCTACCCTTGCAACATGGTTCAGCTATGCGTTATTGAAGCTACGCTGGTCTTCCTAGCTTGCAACCACTTTCTCTCAACGTAACTTTACACTTTATAAATACTGTCTTATGATTTCTATACCTCTGTCCCACACATTCTGCAAACAGTACTTCAACATCCTCGACGTTGACAACTCCAGCACCTTAAAAGAGACAAACTTTTCTATTCACGTAGGGCTCTTTCATTGTGGCATTATAAATTCACAAGCATACACATGTCACACAAATCGACGATCATAGATGACTGCTCGCAAGCCCACACTGATTAACGAGCTCTCATTAACTAGGCTCGACAACCACACTCATATCGCCCTTATCCATTGGATCCATACACAAGATCGATGACTCTTCAACGATTTCCACCACCTAACCATGGCACAATTCCATCACTGCATTCCATACTCTGAAGTACTTCAACCCACAAAGAATATGTCTCTAAAGGCTATCAAACCTTTAGTACTTCAAACCTGAAGTACTTAAACCCACAAAGAATATGTCTCTAAAGGCTATCAACTAAGATCACAGAAGTAAAGAAAAAGAGTCGTAAAGGTATACTTGACCGCAGAAGTATATTTAGTACATATGCAACCACTCGATGAAGTAATAAAGAGTTACAGAGGTATATTCAACCTTGATCCAAGACCACAAAACATTAAAAGAGCTAATTATATATCCAAAACCGCATTAATTCATGATTCCCATATACTAGAATTCAATCAACAATCATCCAGACACGAATGAACATAATGAAAATTTCCTTTCATTAATCAAACGGTACATATACTCACAATCCTCGTTTAATTCATCTCTCTCTCCATGGCCTGATTTTCTTCATTTGAAATGGCCTCCCCTAATGCCTTCGAAGCTTACAATAATGTAGAAAAGGGATTCTGCAACCATTTCTAGTTCAAATCCACAATCTGCTCAACCATATCCTAAAGATCCTTTAGACCCACTTTTAACTCAACTAAATCCCTATTCTAGGATCTCCTAATCCCTAAGATCTTCATGAGATCTTCACAAGTCTAACTCTCTCATATTCTCAAATATTTGAGAATATTTACATTTAAAACCTCACACACATTTCTCACTCAAATTATTCAAAAATAAACAAAATTTCCTATTAATAAGTCAAATTCCTTATCAAACATCAGACCCCCTAATTTAACCAAATATACAACGATTTTTTGAGCAGGATGCTCCAGCATCAGCTTTAAGCATAGAACATACAATGGTTGTCTAAATTTAACACACACCAATTGAACCCACTGGTGTTCCAATTTTTCTACATTATCAATGAATATACTAACAGAGAAATGATGCTTTGAGGTGATATCTTTGTTTTCTAGCCAATCAACAACTTGTTTGGCTTATCTCCTGACACGTTTGAACTTGATTGAGTCAAAACATGATAATTTTCTCCAAACTCATTTTCCTTCAGGATATTGATTCCCATGATAAGTTGGGAGAAAGATTGTGAAGATAATCTATAATCATCTTAGAGTCGCCTTCCACAATTATTTGATTGATTCCCATATGTTTTTTCTCCAGACCCATTTCCCCACGGGATATTGATTCGCATGATAGGTTGGGAGAAGGATTGTGAAGAGAGTCTATAATCATATTAGAGTCACCTTCCACAATTATTTGATTGGTGCCCAGATTTTTTTGTAGCTTTAATGCATCCCATTATCACTGTGCCTTTAGCCTATAGCTCCATGTTTCCAAAAAAAGGTGGGAGTGCATTCCAAGATGTAACCAAAAATAAAAAATTGTACTCACCAATTTCCCTCAAGATGTGCCAATTTCGGACATATCCGTGCAGTTGATCACGTTGTTCCATATAGCAGATCCTTTTGGTACCTGGTCCTGTAAAAGGGATAAAGGATAGCTTGAAGGGAGATATTTCTCCTTTAGGATCCTACACCACAGTGCTATGGAGATGTTAGAAATTTCCAGGTGATTTTTGCAGCCAAAGCTTTGTTCATTAGGTCAGTTTTTGAATCCAAACATGCCAATCCACTTGACTTCTGTTATTTTCAAATTTCAACCATGTTAGCAAGTTGAAATTTTTCCTGGGTTTACTTCCTTTTCAAAGAAAGTGTCTAAACTTCCTTTCAATTTCAGAGAGCACTGTCTTGGGTGAACAAGAAGGAGATTAAGAAGATTGGCATGGCACTCAGGAGGGACTGCAAATATATAATTCTACCAGCTAGGAAGAGGCTGATATTGGACCAAGATTCAATTATTTTTATGATCTTTAAGTTGATGTAGTGCCATTTTATTCTTCCAACTCTTGTGGTTGTGAGTGGGAAGCCAAGATATTTGGATGGGGTTTCTTCACTTTGGAAGCCCGTGAGTTCTACAATCATGGTGATTTGGTTTGAGAAAGAGAATCCTGGATATTTGTTTGTCGATTTGTTGTTGATGTCCAAAATTTGTTTGAATGATTTGGCTTTCTTTATCTAGGATGCTTCCATGAGAACAACATCATGCACAAATTGGGAATGTGTGACTGATTGTAAATCTGGGGAGGCGTTGATTCCCTTTAGAAAACCTTCATTTCTAGGTAGAGATCAAGCTCTACCAAAAACCTCCATCATAATAATGGAAAGGAACTCGAATCATATGAGGAACTCGATGCAACCCCTTCGATTAGGACTGAAAAGATGGTTGATGATATGCAGTTTTAAATACATTAAATTCAGGCTAAGATTAACCCAAATCTGCATAGAATATCAAGCAAAAAATCTCCAAGAACCTTGTTATAGAATTTTGCTGGATCGAACTTCAGAAACATGCTATCCTATTTCCTTCTTTTGAGAGAGTGAACGAATTCCTGTATTAAAACAAGATAGTCAGAGATCCTCCTGTTTACAGTGAAATATCCTTGTTTAGGAGAATTGATGGAAGTGATGAGGGACTCAAGCTGGGATGCCATAATTTTACTAGGCAGGATGTTGTGGTTTATTAGGCAGGATGATTATTTCTGACAAAGACCCCGCAACTTGTATCATGGTGAAAACAGAAGAGGCAGGAGACCCTGGATGTTATTCATGAGGATGAGGATGAGACAGGGAAAGCACATATTAATGCCATCATTCTGAGTGGCCACCATTTAGATTCAAATTGGGTATGTTTTTGTGTTGGGGTTTTTTCACAATGCATAATATGAACTTCCTTATGCTTATGAAGACATCTATATGCCACGGTAATTCTCAATATCTTCCAGAAAACTACTTATGTCTCTTAGCAATAGTTGCAAAATAATACATGTCAAGTTCGAGCTAATAAATCTTTACATGTTTCCCTATCTATGCGGTGTCAGCAAAGTCCAGATTTTGTGTTACAGTGTTAGTGGGCTTGTCTAATTTGCAACAAAGAATCCATTGTTGCACTCATGATTGAACAATATAAGAGACATAATTCAACTTTTAATTTTCACCATAGAACATCTTGTATTGGTTTGTAATTCAAAGCAATGGTCCAATAAGAATCCCACATCCACCCAGTTAGTTTTCTTTCAGAAGTGGGGTTATAAATGTCAAGGGCTACTAACCCCATGGGCACCTTCTTCCTGCACTATAACATGACTTTAACCCTTTGGAGATTAACAGTTCTTGGAAGGCTGGTACTCAACAAGGCCTATGCCAGAACAACAATAAATTTTCTCCAAGATACCAATGCCAGAACCACAAGAAATTTTCTCCAAGATGCCAATGCTAGAACAACAAGAAAGTTTCTCTGAGATGTCGGTCTCATAACAATGGGTTTCTGATATTGACTGAACTATCCCTTGGAGTGGTTTATTGTCTTGTATGCTTAATTGACATTCTTGTGTCATATCATTGCTGAGGGGGTCATTTTCCTTGCAATGCTTAAACTATGTTGATGGAAGCCATTGGTTCCCACTACACCCTAGCTCTTAGGTCTCTGTCTTTCCTTGTATTCCCACATCTCTCTATTATAATGCTCTTTATCCACTAAACCTCACTCTTGATAAGGGTGCCACAGATTATTTCATGTCACTTTCTTCGAACTTAAATTCAAATCAAGAACACATATAACCAAATTGCTGGTAACCACAGTTATAAAAGGATCTTACACCCTTTGACACATGAAAATTATATCTTTTCATTGTAACCAATGTAGTATTTAAATTATTAAATGTTTAAGATTAAGGAGAAATTGTCTTGTAAGGTATGCCTGAGCTATTGCATGGGCACTGAGAAATAGTAATTGGTATCCATTATCCTGCAATAGGTCATGTTCATGATATCCAATTAGAATTTTGATTCTTTCTACTATGACAGCTGGTGGGACTCAGAAATGTCATATTTTTATCCACCTTTTCCTTCACTATTCCTTACATTTCATCATTCCATTAACCTTTTATCACATCATTTTCATAAATATATTTGGGTTTCACCTTCTTATTTTCCATTTTATTCATTTTTGTATTATAAGTGAATTTATGATTAAATATTAGAAAATATACATATTTTTATATATATCTCAAGAATATGTGAGCTTTTGTAATGTGTAGGAAATATGTGAAGGATTAATTCCAAGAGACTTCTCAAATATCTCCTCCACCATATTAAGGAGATAATTATTCAAGCCTATTCCTAAGGAGAAGATCATGGAGGATTTGGTTGGCATATCTTATCCAAGACATGTGAGAGATGTGTGGAGGATTCAAAGGGATAATATCTTGTAATAATGGGAAATTAGTTGAGAATGCTTGAGATAATATTGGATATGTAATTATGAGATGGTTATCTTCCTCATGTATATAAGAGAGTGCTCTCTCTTCATTTCAGATATAGAAAGGGGGAGAATAGAGAGATAGAGTTTTTTTGAGTTTTTGAGTTCATGATTTGTAATTTGATTCTTGTAATATAATTTGAGATAGCTTTATTGTTGTGAGCTCACATATGTTGTTTGTCATTCAATTCTTCACATGTTGTATTGCTTTTCCCTTATGCAATTTCCTGCTTTCCTAGTTAGTGTTTCAATGCCTTCCTAGATTAATTTGATTTCAGTAATTTAGATTAAATTAGTTCCACTTCAGTCCTGCATATATAGTGCATGTGCCTCGTAAGCCTACGAACCTCGGATTGACAAATTAAATAGTTGGGTAAGTACTACAACAGAATTAACATTTATATTTTCACCCCAACAATAACTAAGCACAAAATGTAGAAAACTTAATCGAACCTTGCTTTTACATAAAAATTGCATTTACATTTTCTAACTGTGGGGCTTGAAATGTATCAAGGGAGCTATGAAAGCTCAATACTATAAGAAAGCATTGAAAGCCTTTTCATCAACGATTATCCATATCTGATCAAGAGCGGGATGTCGTGTCATGGTTAATGTCATGTGACCTCATGACCCAACTTAATGGCCATAGTGGCCTCACTAATCAAAAGTCTCCCTCAAAGAAGGGCACAAACCCACCAGGGTTGAACATGTCACTTAGGAAAATTGAACCCTAATGGGGCAAAAATAATAATCCACTTTCACTGACCCTAGCAAGCCCCTTTTGACATAACTTACTAACTTTCTAATAATTGTAAACAGACGTAATTACTAAAAAAAAAGAAAAAAAACAACACAACGACAAAATCTGAAATTACATTAAACAATTGTATCTTTTTAAGGGCATGCTATTTTAAGAAAAAAAACCCAACTAGAGTTACCCCATTTCCTAAACTAGAGTTGTATTTGCCATGCTTTTTCACTTTCAAAGGATTATAATAGATGCAGTAATTTCAAGAGACAAACAAAAAATTATTGTATAACCTTTTCCAATGCTTATCATAACCATGTACAAAGTTACAAAACATGTCTCTAGCTCTTTACAATTACTTACTACCATGTTGCCTCTTCCTCTGAAAATCCCCAGCCTTTTATTCTTCATGTTTCAGCTATACCATTATTGCTCTTGCACCACACTTATTGTACACCAGTTTCCTCCCAGCTATTCAACCCTTCTAGAATTTTGTGTTCTGTAAAATAATTTTCCTTTATAGCTCTCATAGGTAGCTAGACCAAAGTTAATAAATAATTCTCAAGATTTTCAAGCATCCAAAGTGAAGAAAAGTATAGCCTAATAATTCAAGCATTTCTAAAAGAGGACTTGACCTCACAAACATCATAGCTGACGTTCATCCCTTCATATCTAACCCAGAAAACACAATGGATAGACTAAGATATCATGTTTCTGTTAATTTTATAACCCCAGCAACCCAGTTAATTACTTCCTCGCAGATGCAGATCTACTGAATAAAAAACATGCCTTAGATTTTAACACTTAAAAAATAGATAACAGCAGAAGAAAATTAAAACACCAATCTCATACACAAACACAACACACTAACAATAATAATCTACAACACACAAGGGCTCCCTTCCTAGGATATGAACCTCTGAAGAAAAGCATAAATACAACAAAAATTGGAAATGGTCCAGCTGATAAAACCCTTGACCTATCCTTCGATCTGCTGGCTCATCTAGATCCTTCCCTTGCTGCCCCTTGCACTCTTCCTTAAATCTTGCACACTAGGATGAAATTCCTCCTTCACTCAATCACCGAGATCTCACTATCTCACTGTATCGTGTGCTTAAAGATGTGTCTTTTCCCTTAGCCTAGCCCTTTTTATAAGTTTGAGTTATTGACCGAAACCACAACCCTAATCTCCAAAGTGATTGACAGTTGAGATAAGATCTCAACTTCAATTAAGAACAATGGTTGAAATTCCTCTAATCCACTAATGCAAATAACCTTTGTAATTTCATTTGATTAAATAACTTTATCTTATTAAAGTAAATTACTCTAATAATTTAAGTAATTGCTAAGGTTAAGGGTTAATTAGGTGAGTTCGCACATATAAACACTCAGGCTTGTGCAGAATTCCATGCTTGAGCTACTCTCATCAATAAATTCCATTAATTTGGAACAACATCAAGTGTTTCATAGGTAACAAAAACGCTTATTGATTTTCCATGCCATTTCTGAGGTTTCATTTTATATCTTTTGGCATTTCACCTCAATCACTTCAAAGTTCATACTCCATCCTTAATCACACCATTGATCTAAAATCTACCCTCTAGAAGATTTTTATTTCCAAACTTCTGCAATTTTCATTTCATAAAGCAGAGAAAGGAGGCACCACAGTACTTATGAATCAAGTATATTATGATAAGAAAATATTTGAACATTTAAAGATGAGTGATTGTTATAGAAATCTAACAAGAATCCAATGAAAAAAGTTATGACAGGTCTACCCAACATTGTGAAGGCCTCCTCGTTTGATGGCAAGATGAAGAAAAATGTTCACTTCTAGCTGTCTCCTCCTTCCTAGAATTTATCGACTTCCTAAGATTCACAAAGAGAATGTTCCCATAAGGCCCATCATGAAATTATGAATACAACTGGGTCTCCTACGTATGTTTTAACAATGATGTTGACAAAAAAGTTGAAAACATCAATAGGCAAGACATTATCAAGGACTCCTTTAATTTTCTGAATAAAAAGGACCTTAGAATTGACGAAAATGACATTCTACTCAACTTTGATGTTGAGTTCCACAAAACTTTGATTCTCAAGATGAAGTGCTGGAGATTATAGGCAACTTCACAAACCTAGAGTCCAGTAGATTAGTGGAGATTTGCCTCAAACTACCTTCTTTAACTTTCAAGGATGAATAAACATGTGGCATTGATATGCATTGCCATCATTCCCTGGTGATAATAGCTAATCTCTCCATAAAGAATTTTGAGACACAAACCCTAGAGTCATTTCTACTTCAACCTAAATGGCCAAGGACTATAAATCATTTAGCATTAAATTACTCCATAATCAAATGTTCAAAATGCTCCTATGAAAGTACTACTTTTGATTAACCAAAAATCAAATTACCTTTCATTTACTTATATCTCCCTAATTCTGATCAAGTCAACTATTGTAATTACAAATAAATAAAAGAGGCCTCAAACCTATAAATAGCCTTTGTCCATATGCATGCCTCCAGAATCAACTTAGAACACTAAAAACTAGGAGAGACTATGATAGCAACTTAACTTATAGGATTGCATTTGGCTAGATAATCAAATTGTTGATGGACAATATAGCTAATATGTGCCAAAGAGACTAAACTGATGTCTCCACAAATATACTTACTGATTTATCATCCTCTGAAAGCCGATTCCACAAATCACCAATCATCTTGTTGAACGCTCTATCCTTATCTATTTTAATTGACTTGAGTCTGGCTTATTGCTCAATAAAGAAAAAAAATATAACCAGTTTTGTTTTTTCTTGGGGCATTTGGATGCTTCCTTAACATTTTTTTTCTCTTTCGCTTCTAGCCTAGTCTGTGATCCAACATACCAGTTATAAATTTTGTCTCCCGATTATTCAAAATGTAGACACACTTGCACCATGTGGTCCAAAGACAAGAGGAGGTACATGGTAGAGAACACCCCCTCATTTTTCTTGTTCCCACCATTACAGTGCCAAGATAGGCATAGTCAACTTTACCATCAATGGAACCAGTTATAATGCTCCCTATTGATGATGCAGGGTCAACTGCAGCAGTGACACATATATCTACAGTTAAATGAAATGAAAAAATAATCACGAGGATAATATTTAACAGGATAACTTCAATTCATTTGTTTCATACCTCCGAGAGCTTGTGCAAAATCAATTTTCCTTGTTCTAGGATCTTCTTTGAGATCCTCTGAAACTGGATGTGTGTAATCAGCACGTATAATTTGATTCATGGCTGGGATTGAGCTCAGTGGGGGAACTGCTGGTGAAGCAGATAGGAAATACAACATCGCTTGAGAAAAAGGTGTGAATCTTACTAGTGCATAAAAGGGAAAGAAATATGTTGACTATAAATATCCTATGACTTTTAACAGCATACCTAGAGGAGGAACCAAGGGTCCCTAGACTTGTAAGAAGTGCACTTGCTCGTAATGGTGGAACAAATTGCTATAGTATTTGTGTAATAAAAAATGAAGCACTTGTTATAGTTTGAGGAAATTTGAGCACTACTACGATTTCCTTCAATTTCCTCTCATTAATGACCTGTCAGATGAGATGGAGCATAACCAGTTAATGCATATACACTAAATGAAGAGCGACTATGCCACTTATAGAGGATTATTATGTACATGAGAACACATCTCCAACCTTACACTAAAATTGCATGGTAATTCTAGCCCTAAACATATTTTCAACCATATAATGTACAATGCAAATCCATGAGTTGTGAATGTAAATTTATGATATTTAAAGTAAATTCCAAATGAAATTATACTTCGAGTCAGAGGGTATTTTTCATGTCAGTAAAAGTAGGATGTTGTACTTTATATTACCCAAAAAGGATTCAGTTCCCCATGTTTTTCTTTTGTGGATTGGTGGGCCTCTGCGCCTGGAAAAATTTAGGCTTCATGCGCTAAACCAATGATTGCCTCACCGCCTTTACATCTTGTCTGTTGGATGAGAATAAAGTAATATTCAATCTTTGGCTTACCACATGGTGCTTAATATTTGCTTCTCTGCAACAGGACTCAAGTTGGGATGTCACAGATTCACACATCACAACTATGACATGGCATCCCACCTCTTGATATGTGATGGATGCTTTGTCAGTCAGTGTTAAGAAGCATCTTGCAATAATTCCTCAAGATATACTTAAAAAAGGCAATGCATCACACTGAAACCTATTACTTGAAGCAATATCTTATCATTATGGCTCCTGCATCATATAAATCACTCTCTTTTGCACAAGCCCAATAATCAAATTCATTATGTACAATCTTCAACTGTCCTACAAGAGGAAAAACATGCATTTAGGCTGCTAAAATACAATTGGGAGTTAAAATGAGTTCTAGTGAAATCCCTTGAAAGATATTTAAATAAAAAGAATTGAAATTGTATGATGTCTGGCATCTCTCTATCAAGTATTAAAGCAAAGTTTCAGTGGTATGTCTGAGAAACCATTAATTCAAGTTCACTAACCACAATAGGCCCTAAGCTTTGAAAAAAACTAGCCAGTTGTAATTTTCCTAGCAAATAGTCCTAGTCTACATAAAATTGGGACCATGGATCTAAGCACTAAATTTCTAGTAGGAAAACATAACAGTAAGCTACAGAAGGAGCTTTGGAACTTCAAGGATTGTTTCCATATGTTTTGTGACAGAAGCACACCATATGTTACTATAGAGATGTAAATAAATGAGGGTAGTCAGCGTGTTACTTGACTTAAATCTTAGCTATGTCAGCTAATTATGCATCCTTTGTCCTTATATCACTATATTGGAGATGTGATCAACAAAGGAGCACCTATATTGTAGGGTAATGTTACTAGTAGCACAAATATCTTCCATTCTTCTTGTACCTATTATCCATGTACTAGTCTAATTATTATATTTGTAACTTGTTTGACTTAAAATATTTTTCTCTTCTAACCTGCATTTCTTAAGAGGTTCAGAAGCAGAGGTTTCCCTCAATTTCATTTTCTGGAAGATAGGTTGTGAAAACATTTGAAATGGTCTACAAATTTACTTCCATAAATTGCTCAATTCCATCAATGTTCTTACTAGTAGAATCTAGTAGACATATGGAAAACATAGAATGACGTCCATGTTGAAAACATCTCTCAATTGTTTGTAGTCACGTCATAATTTGATCATGACACTTTGTTAATCTTAAGGATCTCATCATGACTTGAATGTTAGAAAAATTATGAGGCAATAATGTAAGATCAATGAGTAATATAGGTGAGCCTCCAAGGTTAACATTGACTTCAGATAGTAAGAATGTGGATTACTCCTGTGTAGGAACCTGTAACATACCCACCTTTCTACTACATAAACAAATTGTGCTCGATGCATAGTTATAATAAAAACACAAGAAAAAGGGGCCAGTTTTAACTTTTAAGAAGCAAAATTGCTGGAACCATTGTTCTAGATGCATGGTTGTCATAAAGAATAAAAAAAAGTGAGTACAATTTTCAGAAGCCATTTTTCTAGAATTATAATCCTGCTATAACAACAATACAAAGTCTACCTTACCCTTTCTAGTCCACTACGAGTAGTTACACATCCATAAGTTGGGTTCTATGCTTCATATATGTCAACATCTCAAAATAGAAAATTGCCAACAACAATAATAAAACTGGAATTAAAAGGTTGCTTATCACTGGAGAAGATAACAGGGATCTATGGCTTTTCCAAGCTTCAAACATTGACAATAACCTTGTCTATAAAATTGGAGGAGCTGCTAGGTCTTGAAACATTGGTATATTTGGAAATGTTCTCTCTGGGAGACTTGAAAAATATTTTTAACATACAAGGGTTGGGGTAACTCAAAATGCTCTAAACATTGCACATTATTAAATGCCCAGAGTTAAAAGAGCTACTAATTTTTGAAGATAAAAATTTGTTCAAGATTACAACCATTGAATGCCCCAAACTACAGTGGGGTGAGAGTAATGATGAAGCCATGCCAATGGTTATAGTATTGCTCCGTTGACTGAAAATATACTACTGCAATTATAATATTTATATTTACAATCTTGTTTATTGGATGGTGGCCATGTTTCTCACTACACGCCATGGACAGAGGTCTAGCATTAAGCCTCCAATTTGTGAGACAAATAGAACCAAAATGTATCATAACATATTTTGAAGTTAATACCTATTTCTTTTGTTGTTTAAATGTACCCGATTGCACGTTTAAAGACTCTCCTCGTAGGCTTATTGAGCTAAAATGCAGTTAAAAGTTAAATTAAGTATTTCAATATGTTGATCTTACGGTGCACATCTTCACCATGAAGAGTTGTAATAACACAGAATACCACAAACTACCATAACAAATATCACTTTCTATACAATTCCCTTTGAATATCCCAAACTGCAGTGTGGCGAGAGTAATGTCGTAGCTATGCCAACGGTTATAGTATTTCTCCGTTGACTGAAAAGATATTACTGCAATTATAGGTTACAGTATTTCTCTGTTAACTGAAAAGATATTATTGCAATTATAATATTTATATTTACAATCTTGTTTATTGGATAGTGGCCATGGTTCTCAGTACATGCTACGAACAGAGCTCCGACATTAAGCCTCCAATTTGTGAGACAATTAGAACCAAAATGTATCATAACATCTTCTGAAGTTAAAACCTGTTTCTTTCGTTGTTTAAATGTATCTGAATACAAGTTTAAAGAATTTCCTCATAGGCTTACTAAGCTAAAATGTAGTTAATTTATGTAGTTAAAAGTTAAATTGAATATTTCAATATGTTATAAACATAATAAACTTATGCCAGGTTTTTATGATGAATTATTTAGATTTTATGATTATGCTGGTTTTGATGAGGTTTTGATATTGTTATACAAAAAGATGGATTTTCCCAATGGGGGCTTTGGTTAACTAGTGAATTCAATGTTCGGTTCCATTTTTGTTGTAATCTTCCTCATGTGCATAGTCATTTCAAAAAAAAAGATGCCTAAGATTGAAATGCAAGTCCTGGGCAATTTTGGTAGAAATTCCCTGGCCCATGAACCAAATTAAGAACACTTTGTTCAGTGTATCCCTAAACTTCGAATGAGATTCTCAAAGTACCTTCCAACAAAAAAAAGGGCAACTCTTGCTTGGTTATTAAATGGCGCTAAGAGCACAAGTGCATCGAAAATTTAGAGGAATGGACTCGTCACAAGGGTTAAGAATTTTTAGGAAAACAAATTAGTCTACATCTAATACCGAATTATATTTCATAATTCTAGTTCAAATTCAATATAGAGTTCCAAATTCACATGATCAGAAGAGATTCATTCATACCAGTTCGCGATGCTATCTTGCGAAGCTGACTACGATATTCCATATTTCAATTGAAGCATTCTCGCGGGTGACTACAACATGTTTGATCAACGCTTATTGCGAATGCTACTACAACTGTTTTCTTATGGGGCACATATCTTTCTCTATGAAATTTGAGCATCTCCACTTTTTTTTTTCAAAATATCACATTATAGAGGCAAATTTGGGGCAACAAAAGGATCAGATAAGTGTTTTCTTTCTATAAAATCCTAGTTAAAACCTTTGCAGAGAAAACCTCTAAGAGGAATATTTTAAGGGTGAATTGATTGCTTCGATATGCAATGCAATTGTCTTCCAATAAAAATACAGAGATGAATAGAATGCAAGCTTTGAATAGTCAAAACCCCGTGGAGTTTTAAGCTATTTGGGGCCAAGAAATTTCAATATGAACACAGAGATTGGGGAAAATTTACATAAAAGGTTGTAGTTTTGTATGGAAATGACAGAGAGGGCAGCAGACGCTGAAAATTTTATCCCTCATGCCCCATTTTATTGCTTCGACCTTCGCTTATGCTTTTCATTCAACTTCGCCATCCCATTCAGAAACCAATATTATTCTTTGTTGTTGTCCAGCCTCTTCGGAAACCAATATGCGGGTAGCCCTACTTTGACTCAACCACTTGCTCTAATTAAAAAACTGATTTAATTTTAAATTAAATATTAATAATAATTCTAAAACCGTTTTGAGTTTATATTTAAAAAAACATTTTTAATGGTATTTTAAATCTCTATTTTAAAAATTATTTTTGGCTATTAAACAGGTTCGAGTTTATATTTCAAAAAAACATTTTTAATGATATATTGATTCTCAATTTTAAAGATTATTCTTCTTATTTTTAATAATTTTAATAATATTTTAATGATAGCATTTTTTATTTTAATATTTATTTTAATGATATTTTAATTATAGCATTTTCAATTTCAAATCTAATCTCGAGATTGATATTAGTTTTAATATTAATTTTAATTCATGCCTATTTTCTAATTTTAATTTTAAAACTAATTTTAATCTTGTTCTCCTTAATTCCCCTTGAATCCAATCATCTTCCTCTTAATTACATACCTCATCCCTCTTCTAACCTCAATTTTTCATCCATCTTTAATTATAGCATTAATTCTTATGGTAATAATAATCCAAACATTAATTTTGGTGGTAATAATATTTTTTCCACATCCTCTCTTACCCCACTTTCATACCTTTTAGGCTATTCTCATCCTCTGCCCTCTCTTAATGTTAAACTAGTAAACATTTCCAATGTTGAGCTTAATGGTCCTTCCTTAAACCTTTTAGAAGAATATTTTAAATTTTATTTTGTTCTCTTAACCATTCCCTATGGATATTATTTGTTCCATTGAATGCATCTCCCACCACCTTCCTTCCCATGTTGGGAAATAGCTTTGGCAAGAAAGTGGGCGCATTTAGTCAATGAGTGCTTAAATCGAGTGGTAGGGATGGTGGTTTGCCATCCCATCCACCCAAGTTCATGTCCCTGGAGACATGGCCCATCATAGTAAGGTTGGAAGTATAAGTGTCCCATTGGAGTTTAGAATCTTGGCTCCAGTTCCAGTGGTCTCTCGACGTCACGGTCCTAGGCTAAACAATTAGTTCCTGGTATATGTGACTTGCGAGTTACTACATATATCTGGGGAGATTAATAGTTCCTTATCAAAAATTTTGTTGAAAAAATAATGTGGACACATTCTTCAAAGCTCCAAGCTCCCCAAACCTAACCTTACCAAAGATGAATTTATATCCCTCCGTCAGCTCAATTCCAACCCCAACATTCTCATTCTAAAAGTTGATAAAGAAAACGAGTCAATTGTTGTGAATTCTCACGATCACCATTGTAAGATGCTTGATCTCAAATCTCAAAGTGTCCTCTAATTTTGCATGCTTGTCTTGCTAAATTGCATATTTTCCTATTTTATCATGTAGTGTGAAGAGTAAATCATTCTACAAATATTGATTGATGGTAGAGATCAAGTCTTATTAATATGGCTAAGTTTTCAAGTCGAATGTCTCTGGAGAGCCATTTTCTACCAAATTTTGATTCTGCTCGAATTTCCAAGCATAATTACCATCCCTAAATAAGATTAGGGAAATTTTGTGGTCAGGGTTAAAAGCATTAAAGTCACTTAGAACCCATTTTGTAGCTTAAACCCCACCCCTCAGTTATTAAACCCTAACCTAACTTATCTACCATATTTCAAAAATTTTAGACAATTATTTCCCATTATTGTATGTTGGCTCTATGACAGACTCAAAGTTAATGGGATGTTTTCAAATATGGTCTATTCTTGTCTAATGTCCTAACATATTCCATCTTTTTTGGAAAGAAGGTCTCATTTGAGAAACATATAATAATTCCCATTAAGTAAAGCATGAAATGTTAAAGATTTTAGGCAGAATCACATTCATTATGATATTATTGGTGTCTTAGAACATATGACACTACCAATCCAAATGCCACAACAAACTACTTCGCACAGTAGAGTATAAACAACAATAAATCAACTAATGAAAAGAATAGACAATTTTATTTAATTTTTTATAATTTTCAATAGTCATGGAAGATCAAAGAAACCCCCCAAAAAATAAGAAGAGAAGTTTGTATTGATTGTAGAAAAAATTACAAGTGTGGGAAGAAGCACGTGAAGGGATCATTTGAGCTACATTTAGAAAGGGTACGTATTTTAGAGCAAAGAGTGAATATGTGAATAATGATAACTTTGTATGTATTTTATGTACTTGTTAAATATTTCATATACATCTCAATCTATTTATTGTGTTAAGTCATTTATTTGTAGGTTAAGGAGTTTCAAGTAGTTACTCACGGTATATTTCCCAGGTAATTCCTAACAATTGAACTTAAAGCATTGTTCTTAAGGTTGATTACTACATTTGTTCTATGAGTTAGGATAAACAATGGGCCCTATTTCAGTAGACACTTGATCAAATTTAAAGGTACATATCTACTTCTATAGTGAAACACATAGAGGAATATTTAATCCAAAACAATATACTCAAAATGCATTTTTCTATGCACAATATTTTATTTTTATTCATTGTGGTACTTATAACTTTAAGCACAATAACTAGCATAAGGCCAGGGGATATAACACCACACATATAATAGGGGATATTTACCGATAAACTAGATAGTATATGAGGAAGACACCTAGGGATCAATTCAATTATGAATAATGGTTTTGGCTTAGGACCATTATTAACTTAATGAGAATCAATTAGATGATGAAGAGTATGTGCGAGTTAATCCAATGCATCGTGAGTAGTAGTAATTCTTGATTATTAGCATCATGGTTTTTTCATCATGGTCAAGTAGATATCTAGGCTTAAACACACGTGTGGATCTGAACCCTAACCTATGAATTATGGTGTGTCTACTAAAACAACTTAGGTGTTAATACAAAACATGCCTGACTTAATTTTTCACTTTTTATTATTATAGTTATATCCTTAACTATTACTATAGATAATATATACATATATTTAATGGGCCTTGATTACTAGTGAAGTGAAGATGGATTATTTTTAAACCTCTACAAAATGTCTGTATTGACAAAATACTAGGTAGCATTATAAATTAACACTGGAATCTGTCTAAACCTAGGAATTACCATCATCATTATTAATGTTTGAGAGGGTAGTAGCTAGCTTAACCAAATTCAATGACTAGTCACATAGTATTCTTTGTGCTTCATAAGTTTTGTGAGATGTCTCCAAGATAGGGTCGCGTTGATGTTCCTCACTTAGTATTTTCAATTGAAAATTATTTTGTAGGGAGAACTCAATTTCATCTTTTAAGACTACCCTTGGTTGATTTGATAGTGGAGATTCTCTTTTCGAGCCTTCTTTTGAATATAGGGCCCCAAAAAATCCTTTTGTAGGCCTATCATGTATTTTAAGCCATCGAATGATTGCCCTTCAAATGTGTCCCTTTGGCACTTTGAATCTTGACAACTTTCAGATGATTACTGAGTTTGGCCACCCTAACTTGAAGTGATTCATTGAAAAGGAGATTCTGTAGGAATTGTCTTATAGATTCCCTTATTCTTTGATAAAATTTACCTTTTATTTGGATGGAAGAAATTTTTCCTCCCATAGGCTCTAAGGAGAGAGTTTCCTCACAAGTTATATAAACATATTTTTGCCAACCCCAATCAGAACTTATTCTTTAAGGTCTTTGGAAAAGTTAAATTTCAGACATGCTTTTATGGCCCCTGAGGGTTGTAAATTTTCTTAGACCTGTGATAGATAAAGTGAGTGAGAGAAAAGAAATATGTTTGTGGAAATGCCAATATTGCATGGCTATATCAGGGAGCTTGATGCACAGAAGGAAACATATCTGTGTATTTCTCTTTGCTGAGATTTTCTCATACCAATAGCAGAAGAAAAATAAGTTTTTTATATGTACCAAGGAGTGCACAAAGACTTTCATCAAAGACAAATTTATTCAAAAAATAAAACAAAAGAGAAGCCCATGGTCAAGCTACCAGTAGTTTTCCAATGCCATCTGAGACTCCCCTACCTCCTGCATCCAAGCCTTGGTGATCATCCGTAGAGGAATGTGGTCCATGAAATGGCTAAGCAATGATTGTTGTTGATAATCAACACACGCATAATTGTATTCCAAAAGCTAAATGGTTGGTGGAGTTTGATCATGATCATATCCATTTCATTGTGGAACACTTCCAAAATGATCTTTCTAGGGCATTTTGACCAGGGATTTCTCTTGAAATTCTCAGTCAAACTTTCTCAAATAGTCCTGAAATTATTGGTCAAACTTGGTCAATGCACCGGTCAAAAATGTGGTCAAATTTTTGGTCAACGCTGCAGTCAAAAGGTCTATATTTCTTTGGATTTCGTGCCACCAAACACTACCTCCAAAAATCAGATTTTGTCCCAAAACTTGAGAGTCGACCAAAACTCTTAGAAATTTTGTCAAGGCAACTTTTGAATGTATATTAAGGACTTATGGATTTTTGACACCTGATTTGTGGAGGGAGACAAGGTTCTCAAAATCTCCATTATAGGAATACACTACTTTCTTGGTTAAAAAAAAAGGAAAAATCTGTTCCCTCGAGAAAATCTATCTCTTCCCTTTGGCGGTTAAGGAGCACCATATTGTGGAGGCCATGTTGCGTCCCCAGTTGAAGGATGAGATCATGAATATAATCTCTGTGCAAAAGAAATCGAGGGCCAGGCAGAGGACTCGATTCCAGGTAGAGACCACAAAAGTTATTTATTTTTGCAAATAATCGAATAAATAGAAGGAAATTCATACTGCTAATTAAAAAAAAAAGGCAGAGAGAATCGAATACCATAAGAACCCATTATTTGTAATTGAAAACATTGTAATTTATGAAATGAAAATTCACTTGAGAATTCACCAAGAATGTATTAGTCTATATGTCTCATAAAAGTTGTGCAAATAGTTTAAATTGCAATCTCTGATATAAGGAGAAATATACATAATAACCACCCTCAAGAGTTTCTAGTGATAGGATGGACAAGATGTTAATTATGGGCAACTAGGTCCATAATCCATGTTACACTGCTCATATTATGATGGTCATATTTTTTTTGGACTCCTCTTTCGTAGAGGTGTAATATTGATCTAAATACCATCTTTTTTGGATGAGTAGAACATATATTTTGAATTTATTTAACACACATGTGCAAGGTCGGCCAGATTTCTAATGTAGGCTCACATGGCTAATAGATGTGTCACACACTCTAACTGATGGATATAAAATGGAGAGACTTGGAGGTCATTTTCTCATTAACTCATCACACATCAGAGTAAGTTAGAGTTGTTTGACCGAAGCCCTAATCTGCAACATTGACTTTATGTTGTTGTCCTGCATTGACTTTTTGCGTTGACTTTGGCTTGACCAATGTTGACTTGTGATGAGCTGCCTTTGAGGGCTGTTGTTGTGACACTTGGAAGGTTGACTGATCTAGAAAGGCTTTGTTGGCTGAAGCATCCTATTGACTGTCGTAACACACAACATCTCATATCTTTGTTGGAAAAAAAGAATTGTAAATATGATCTATATTATTGGCTTGTCTTCTATTGATCTATTATTGTGCTCTATCAACATCTTACTTTCATGTATATGTGATTTCTATTTTGTATCGAGCCTAAGAAATATTGAAGTAAAATTGTATCAAGCATAGAACACCATGTTATCTAAACTTAACATGGTATCAGAGCATTATTAACTTAGTGAGAATAAATTAGATGATGTGGCATATGTGTGGGTTGACCAAATTGATTATGGGAACTAATAAGTTTTTGTTGTTAGCATGACAATTTGTCATCATGGTCAAGTAGAGGTCTATGCTTAAACATAGGTGTGAATCTCAACACTAGTGTATGAATTATGTAGTAAAATAACTTGGGATAGAGAGATAGAGAGAGAGAGGATATATATATATATATATATATATATATATATATATATATATATATATAGAGAGAGAGAGAGAGGGATAGAGAGAGGGAGAGAGAGAGGATGGGAGGGGTAGGGATAAGGAGAGAGCTAGAGAGTGGGAAAGAGTGGGAGCAAGATGGAGAGTGAGAAGTGTAGTGTCCTTAGATATATTTGAGGTCATCACAGAAGATCACATCTAGCATATTCTTTATGCCACTCACATTTGTGTACCTACCATCATTGTCTAGCCACTATCCATGTTTCTCTCTTAATTTTTCTTTTTTTTAACAATATTTTTTGAGATTTTTATTTTGTAGTATGTTCTATTCATTCAATTTGTTTTTTATTAATGCCAATTTATTATTGAATGGAATTTATTGTGATAAATAAATACTTTAGAGGTGGAAATATATCGTAGGCTCTAGAGCTAAATTTGTTCCAACTTAGCTATATATTGAACCACAAATTTTTGTTGACCTCATGGATATGATAGAAATTTGGTGGCTTATAAGGTAGTGTTATCATGAAATAAATAAAGATACTAGATAGGTATGAGGAAACATTTTCGTAAAAGTGACATTTATCTTTTGA